>VYZV01034870.1:92003-217360 GCA_013401275.1 Pandion haliaetus | reverse complement strand
CGGCCTCTGCCTCTGCCCCGGCCTCGGTCCCGGCCCCGGCCTCTGCCCCGGCCCCGGCCTCGGCCTCTGCCCCGGCCCCGGCCTCTGCCTGTGCCTGTGCCTCTGCTCCGGCCCCGGCCTCTGCCTCTGCTCCGGCCCCTGCCCCGGCCCCGGCCTCTGCCTCTGCCTCGGCCTCGGCCCCGGCCTCTGCCTCTGCCCCTGCCTCGGCCTCGGCCCCGGCCTCTGCCTCTGCCCCGGCCTCGGTCCCGGCCCCGGCCTCTGCCCCGGCCCCGGCCTCGGCCTCTGCCCCGGCCCCGGCCTCTGCCTGTGCCTGTGCCTCTGCTCCGGCCCCGGCCTCTGCCTCTGCTCCGGCCTCGGCCCCGGCCCCGGCCTCTGCCTCTGCCTCTGCTCCGGCCTCTGCTCCGGCCTCTGCTCCGGCCTCGGCCTCTGGGCAGCCACGGCGCTGCTTTCCCTTGCCTGCACCAGGGCCTTCCGATGGTGGGAGAAACACCGCGGAGAGCTTCTTAGAGGAAAACATGAATGTTCATTTGCTGAGTTAGAGGCACAGTAGTAATGAAGGAATTTGCCTGGAAGGACACTTTTGACCAGATTAAAGATCGTACGGTAGACACTTCTCAGGAGTGTTGCCTTGTTATGAAAGAATCTGGCATGATAGAGGAAACTTCCCTCTAAGATGTATTTGAATGCAGGTCTATCTTCAGAACGTAACAGTATTATGTTAAACTTAAAAGTGCTGACAAGGCACTCAGTGTTCCTGGCATTTTCAGCTGAAAAGGCTTCCTTACTTCTTCCGTGTTCTTGTGTGCTCGGCGTATGCAACAGATGTTTTTCCTTTGTGCTCAGCACAGGCTGAGACCACTGAAGTTGGCTTTGTTTTATATAGCTTAATTTGAAACTTACCTAATTTCTGTTGGAATAGTCAAGGTATTGATGGACTCCAAGGGCTTTTTTGTTACTTAGGAATGCTCAGAAAAGTTGAGACAAATTGAATAGAGGTGTACACTAAATGTATGCAAAGTGAAGCATAGACACCGTTGGCAAAAGCTTCACAATACCCTGTATTATGTTGATTTATACACAGCTGTGTGTGTTACGGTATGAAGTTTGAGTGACATGACCTAAACAAAAGAGCACTCCTGTTGCTGCCAAGATTAGATTCAAAGATGACTCTGACTGTAACAGGATGCCTTCTGTGTAGTATTGCCGCATACTGTGTAAAGGTAACCGTAGGGTACTTCATGGAATTGCAAAGAATGAGCATTTTGGGAAATTCCTATTCCTGATGTCTGTTTTCAGCATTGCTGCTAAGTATTTTACCACTTCAGATTTGTCACTGTTTGCCAGACTGTCTTGTTTAGATGTCGATCTGGAGGAAATCTGTACCTCTGACCCCAATAAGTTCTGTTAGAAGTGAAAGTGCTTTTGTATAACGAGCTAAACAAGACCCTCCAAAATCCCTTCAGTTCAAGGAGTTCTGGAGTCTGTTGCATTTAGCCTAATACAGCAAGCGTGGCATTCCTGATCTATGTAGAACTCTCTGAAGAAAGGAGAATCTGGCCTTTTCCAAGGCTGATCACTAACTGTCGCTCAACTGCCAAAACAAATACAATGTCTGTAAATGTTCACTACCCTTCTTAGGCTCATAGGGATTTTGCATTTTAGACTTGGCCAGCAAGAATCCCCTAATATTGGTGAGCCTGGATGCTCAACAGCTTTCTCAACATGGTTCAAAAGCACGCTAGCTTAGCCTTTGCACCAGGCCTGCCAAACTACTTAGTTTTGGGAATCAGTGCTGCCCAAGCTGTGGTAATGGTGGTATAATCTGTTCCAGAGATTTTCAAAGCTCAGAGTTTCAGAAAGAGTAAAGGGGTATTTTTCAGCTAATGTCCTGACCTGAGAGGTCCTGCTGTCAGAATAATAATCTCAAGATCTTCCTCAGACGTCTCTTTTATTGGGGGTCGGAACTGAATTTCCAAATGCAAAATTTGCTCTTCCCAGATTCTTCCCTGATCTCCTGCCCTACACCTTCCATTAGCAGTTCTGTGTACACTGCTCTCCCTTGTCACCCTGTCAACCTTAACAGGCTTTAAATAGTTTGTAGGCTCTGGGTGATGATTACCATAGTGTTCCTCCTCCCTCTGAAAGCTGCTCATGGCAGAAAAGACAAGAATGCATTGGAAATTACTTGCTCATATGTAGTTCATAGTCCAATTTCTAAATCATCTCCTGCTTCTATCATTTGCCAAGTCCATCAAACCAATAACCTACCCAGTTACCTGCCCTGTCCATCTCTTGGAGAGCAGCCTACATCACAAAAGTTACCCTTACAATTTCAGAGAGATCTTACCTATTCCCTCCTGACTGTAGGCATCAAAACAGATACAGTAGTATCAATGCTGAAAATGGGCTGCACATAGGAAGATCGGTGTCCCTACTAAATTGTTGTGTTGCTGTTTTTTTTCTCATCAAGGGGAATTCCCTTCATTCCCTTTCAGAAGAGCCTGTTAAGCTCAGCCAGTAGTGAGCTCTCAACAAACGTCCTTTAACAGTTTCAGATTTCAGCTCCATGGCCTCTGACTCTATGTTCCTTTAGTATGTTCACAACTCCTCTGGGAGAACTAAGCCAGGAATAACCAACACTTTCTCAAGCCAGGCCGCCCGCTTAACGGCGCTCTGTGTTTCTTTTCCTGCCATATACGTATTTGCTCATCCCCACAGCTCACACTTCCTTATGCTTTTGCATTGCCTGTACTGAAATTAGGTGTTACCAGGCGTCTGAGAGGAGAGTGCTGCCTCCGCTGCTTTCGATTTTGCTGGCTGAAGGAGGACAAAGGACTCTTAACATTTCTCTGCAGTCGCCTCTTGGCTTGGCATACTGTTCATTTCAATAATAAAGTGTTTCCTTTCATTCTCAAACAGTCAGGCCCCTGCCAGAGCCATAATTGTTCACAGATGACTCATTTTGGCTGCAGGATCAAAACGAGGGAAAAGCGCTGTTTGCACAGTCTTTGAAACGTACAGGATGGGAAGAGATGTTCACGCTTGATATTTGTACCATATGTTGTTTCTAAATTTTATTATAGAGCCTTTACATTACAAAAGAGACTCTAGTCTTGTCCTGGGGATGATTTAGAAAGAAAAAGTAAGTAGAGTTCTGAGTTAGACTGAGATTAACAAAGACTGGCTACGTAGTTTCAGCTGTGAAGCAGCAGCCTGCAGGGGCTGGCTGGGAGGCTGCGCCATCGTGGACAGTCTGACAGGTCTCTTTCTGCTGGGATATACATATATCTATGCATCGCTTAGGCGCTGCAGCTTCAGTTGTGATTTTTATTGAAGTCACATTGAACTTTTCATTCTTTGTAGAATTTGTTTTGAAAACTTGCATTTTGAGTTCTAGCAGGTGTTTGCATGTTCTTCTGTGTAATGAAAATCTAATGAATGTATGTAGAGTGCTTCTAATGAGCAATCACAAGTATTGATCAGTTCTTTGCTCTGTTTGGGTGTTAGCTCTCTTTTTAAAGAGTTACGTGTTTACTTCAGAAGTACCTGTTGTGAGGTTCAGCACAGAGGTCAAGAACCAAGGTCTTTTTTAGGGTGGAGAATAAGGAAATGGTGTGATGATTCCTGCATTGCTGTTCATGAGCAAGCATGTGCTCTGTCACTTAGGAGGTATTACCTGAGTCTCCTAGGAAGAGTGTTTTGAGGCCACCCAACTATTTTAAATAAAACACCAAACAGGCATCAGAAAACTTTGCCTTCTTTGCATTAGTATATCATTTTGACTAATGAATTCTACAAACCATGCAAACCAGATCATCAAAGACTGCTGCTGCATGGATGTAGTAGGACCATGAAGACAAGCTGTCGTTAGATAGCCCTTTGCAGGTGCTCAAAGGGAAGAGTTAGACGTGTGAACCCAGTAGCAGAGAGTATATTGGAAGAATAAAGGATATAAACTCAGTAGGAAGAGTTTTTGCTGTAGCTTTTTCCCTCTAAAAATATAGTGGGCATATTAGCAGAATGGGTATGTACAGACTAGATAGTTACTTTTGTGAGTGGAAGAGCTGTATGAATAACTAGGAAGATAAGCAGAACAAATTCTATTTGAACTGATACTGCAGTAGAAGAGCATTACGTCATCATTTGGCAGGAATAACTGTGTGCCTTGCTAGATGTTTTCTAACATTTTTATTCGGAGTGTCATTTATCAGATTATCAACCAGTTCTGTGCACAGAGCTTATGAGGTCCCTGAGGTAAAGACCGAGCAGTGTGATCATTTGCAGGGGTGGATCGTGTCTCGGTAGAGCTTGGGGACTGGAGATGTTAGTTGTTTTCACTGAGGTTCCACACTTAAAAACATCCCATCCCTGGTCTTGCTCATAGATTGTTTTTCATATTTCTGTTATTTTAAGGAAGGTCTTAACTTTTTGCAATCAGCTGAACTTGGACAATGACTTCTCTCAGATCAGCACTGTGGTGTTGTGCCAGAAGGAAGACCATAAATTAAAATAAACCACCCTCACAATGATACTTAAAAATTGATTGCAGGATTTCCAGTTGGTTTTGTAAACCGGTCTTTAAAAACAATAGCTACGTTTTCATTTTTTAACTTGTTAACAGAGTATTCTTTTAAAATACTTGGTGTTTTCTGTGATACACTGTCATGTAAGCCTGCTAAGGAACATGGTTAAAGAACATACTTGCCAAAATATTCCTTGGAAGAGTAATCTGATGCCAAAAAGCAAGTAAAACAAGCAACTATATTTGTAGTGTAGTTTGTAAATTATGTGGCAAGGAAAGGAAGAAAATAATCTGTCACGTGAAAAATGAAGTTTGAATTGTGTGTATATAAATCAGTGATTTGTTATATGCACATAAGATCATTATCAGGCATTTCAACATGAATTGGAAGTGTCTAATCTATTAATTAATCAGGAAGTAAGTTTTACATAGCATGTGTAATCAAGTTAATCTTTCATTTCACTTGTCAATGTAGATGCTGCTTTCAGTGTGATGTTATCATGAGATTAAATACCGCAAGTGTTGATTCATACTGCTGTGTAAATCTCATGTGTCCTTATATTGCACTTTGGAACCAGCTACACATCCAGAGGTGAGCATAAAAGTGTCTGCTTCCCTTGTAGCAAATTGGATTCCTCAGATTAGGTAAATGTTGTTTGTGCGCAAAGTGAGTTACTAGGCTACTCTAACACCTGTAAAACCCTTTTCTTCTCCCCACCTTGAGTTAAAACAGACTAGACTTCCATGCAAGGAAGGATAGTGATGCCCTGCAGCAACTTTCAGAAAGGTTGATCTTTTTTTTCTGACCTTTTAGCACACCACATTGGAAAGCCATTCTATTAGAACACACAATAAATACCTGAGATTTCTGCTAATAATAACTAATAAATTCAGCATAGGAAGCCAGTGATGCCAAACTTTTATCAACTTGTTCCCTGCAGCAACACAACAGCAAGTTTACTACTGAAATACAAAGTAAAAATATTTTTAGGAGTTAATTTTTTGTTACATGAATATTTTGATCAAGGTTAATGCAGAATACATAGTTTATTACAAGAATTTATTATTACAGCTATAACTAGATTCATAACCTTTAGGTAATGCTTTTTTTAAATTTAAATTTGCAGATAGGAAAGTAAAGATGAGCATCTAATTCATATCTGCATAGGTAGGGAGCAGCATGTGAATGTGTTATTTGTATTAGCATTGATAACTAGTAATAATAACTGAATACCAGAGTTCTACATGCAAGCTGTTCATTAGATGTTAGACTTCTGTATTTCTGAAATTCTGTTCTTTCTTCCTCAATGGCACAGAGTAGTCTGCTAGCTCCTACTTTCTGCAAGACTTGACTGGCATTACTTGTCTTTGACGGTGTTTAAGTCTTCTTTGATCATAAAAATTCATCATCTAGGCTCCCTTTCACACAAAAGGTTGGACCAGATAATTTTTTGAGGTCCCTTCCAACCTGGGCAATTCTGTGATTCTATTCTATGATTCCTGTACCAAACAAGTTGCGTCTCTCTGCTGTTTACTGTGAATAATAGAGACTGCATCTGGTCAGGTTGGATAGATGTCTTCAGAAAGACTATATGACCGGAGCTGAATTTGGAAGGTGCAAACTTTGGAGGCTGTGGTTGGTTTGATCTCTGGGAAGTCTGGAGCCATGCACCTTTAAGCTCTCTGGGAGCTGTCTTCCGTAAGTTTTACTTCAAAGCTGTCTTAGAAAACACTGACTTTTCAATCACTTATCCTCCAACCATCTTTTTAATCTTACCCATTGAGCACATACGGGTTCTCATCACTCACAGGAAATCTTACACACCTGCACAATAGTGAAATATTGGAGAGAAGGCAGCTCACAGAGCCAACATTCTTCTGGAAAGCAAGATAGATGAGCTGTTTAAAAGGTGGTTAAAAAAACACCTTAAAATATTAAAATATAAAATAATAATAATATAATAATATAAAAATATAATATCAAAATATTAAAATAAACAACAGCTTTCCTATGCTGTGATGTTTATGTAATATGTTTCATTTTTTCCCCTCAAATTTTCAATATGAGATTTGCAGGATCTTGAATATCTTCCAGTTTATTTTTTTCACAGTAAATAAGCCGATTTTCCCATTTTTACTATACTAGAAAAGTGGTAGGGACTAATGTGAAAGTGCTTTTATTACCAACTGAAACAATAACAAAAAATATTTTACAAACCAATTTTTTTCTGAATATTTCATTTGAACAAAAAGGTTATTTTTAAAATAATCATAATGGCAAAAAGAATGCGCAAGGAGAAAAACTGCACTACTGTGTGGTAAATATCATGGTTAATACTAGCACAAATCTGGGAAAAAATTCCCATCGTTGTGTATTATTGTAAATAAAAAAATTTTCAACAGTTGTATTACAAGACTGAAGTGAATCAGCTCGGAGCGATCCAGACAACTTTCTTCATTCTCCTGTTGACAAAAATCTCATTGAGTCTCGAGCACTACTGGCACACGGTGCGTTTGGTGTCTGTTGCGTAGCTCCTCCTTCGCTGAGTGGGAACTAGCGCCAGTGTCGTCTGTCAGAGGGAATTCTTTATGGTGGGATCCTTCTGCTAAAAGGAAATGTGTTTGTTTTAGTCTGGCTGGCTAGGTGACCCCTGTAAATAGCAGTGTTAGCTCAACTGTACTCTGAGAATGAGTAAAAGAGTTTCAATGAATACATTCAAGTTGGCTGCAAGTTGAGTTCACAGAAAGCCCCATGGGTCAGCTTACAGAGGTCATAGCAGAGAACTGCTTTAATTTTGTCTTGGAGAAGGAAATGGGAGATCTTTGGAAACCCAGAGCTGAAGTTACTCTGTTGATCACTCAATGAATCATTGTTAACATTTTATTTTAGTAATAAGGTTTTTTGTAAAGAATAATCAGGCTTAAACAAATATTTCCTACCAGCAGCTACTCATGGAAGACGCATGGTGCTAGGAAGTGTTGTACGGTTCCCATTTATGTATGAGGAGCTTTGTTTGATGTGGGGCTTTGTACAAGATTTTTCTTTTTGGTATAGGAATTTTTGCTACACAGTGGAGACTTTACACTCGTGGGTTTTTTTCTCCTGGGTTGTGGAAAGCAGCAAGCTGTTTGGAGGCCCAGGATGTTTGATCCTGGTAAAAGTTTCTTCTTAATTTGTGTTGGACTCCATGTGCTTAATTACTTCATAAGGTCTTTGGAAATCATAGCACAAATCTTAAGATAGATTTTGACTTTCTAAATTTTCTTAGCATCGTTACCAGTCACGTCATAAACCAAGTTATCTGAGCAGAGTATTCTTTATCGTTAGGAATACATGTCAATACATTTAGAGTAAGTTAACTGGTTTTATTTTGGTCTCCCCTAGCTAGCTGAAAGCTGATTTGAAAAAGTTTATGTTCTTTAGCTCTATTGTTCTGTTGGGAAGTAGTCAGGAAACATGTTCTGCTTTGAGGTCAGTCTCTGTGTTTCTTCCCTGTTCCCTTGCAGTACAGAGTTCATTGCATGGCACAGGAAACATCTCCAATCGGGTTCTCAGACACGCTGACTCTCCTTGGCGTTACTGTAACCTGCCCGGGGATTGAGCAGCCCTTCCTATGTGAATCACTTTGTGTGTTTTTCACAAAGCGCCACACGTCCTTCCAGCACGATGAATAACATGTTTGTCGACCTCCTGTTTGCGTGTTCCACACGGATGTGGAGCCGGTATGTCGTACTGAATTCCCACTGTCAAGAAGCTGCCTGCTCTATGCAGACGTCAAATGTGATCCGAAACTCATGTTGGTAATTAGAGGTAGAATTCCTAGGCTCTCTTTTTATTTCTCTTGCTTCCTTTTTTGTGTGTGATATTTGACAAACTCTTTTATTTACATTTTTAAAATATATTATGACTAGTTCTTAAAATCAGGACATTATTTATTAGAAGCAAATAACTGACTTTCCTGCTTAACATTGGACACATTCCTTTGATTTTTTTTTTACCCGAGTGAAAAAGAGGAATTTTGTACGTTTTAAGTACATTAAAAAGCTGAACAAGTATTTGCAAAAGCATCTATACTCCGTTGAATGAAAGACACTGTAGAAAATAAAGGTATTATGCTTAATACTTATTCATCACAAGGGGATTGTCTTGAGAGAGCAAGGAAGCTCCATTAGTTCTTTGGGCAAGGACTAAGGGATCCGGGGTGTACGTCTAGCTCTGCCCCAGCCTTCCCACGTGACCTTGTATAAATCACTCGGGGCTTCACTTCTCCATTCATGAAATGGGCATGGTAATTATTATGCCTGCCGTGTGTGAAATAGTGTGTGCATTTAGTTAGATCATAAGTACTGTGGAGAAGGAATCATCTCTTAATTGGTGGTGTATGCAGATCCCAAAACAATGTGACATTGATCTTTTTTTGCATCTCTGGGCACCGCCATAGTAAATATGTAGTAAATGTAATGACAGTAAACAATAGTAATAGTCTGTATGTAGGGAGCACTAATGCTAAAAGAATTCATGCCCTGATTTAACTTCTGTAAGACCTCCTGAATGCTTGTTTAATATTAAATTATTCAGATGCACATTCTTCCTCTTGCCTTTTTTATATGGCACTGTTTTTTCTACTCATTAATATCATTAAATATCTATATTATCTGTAATGACTACTTTCTATTTACATTTGGATTTCATCACCATACAGACAGCAAGAGTATTGCATAGTGTCTTGGTAGCTATGACACCATTCAATAATTGGAGAGCAATGAATTCTGTGCTTAAATTTAATGTAAATGTTTATTTATCATTTTGATCCCAAATCTGTGTACCACTTTGTTGCAAGGCTATCAAAAAGCTGCTAAATTCTACCTAAGGTGGTAAGGGAATTAATTTGCCTATGCGTAGTCTTAAAATAATCATTGTTTTCCGTTAAAATATTAAAAAGAAGTAGTTTACTTTTAATTGTCTGTATGAAACTTTCCTTTTTAGGTGTTCAAACAAGTATTTCACTGAAGATTTTGGTATGGGTACAGCTGAATTAAAAGTTGTTATCCTTACACAAAGGAAATTACCTTCCTCTCTGGCTCTGCATATGAGCTTATGTATCCCTGGTAGCCTTGAGGCATTAAGCCTGGAAATCTTCCAGCTTCGTAGTATGCTGAACTGAAGACTGCAATGGACTTGTAAGCAAATTCAAGCAGGCACATCTTGAGAGTGTCTAGGATCACTGACAAGAACACTGTTATATCTCTCTTATGTATTAAAAGACAGATATTTTGTAGAGATTATTCCCTTATTCCTTTTCTCTTGGATTGTGAACGGAATATAATAATTCTTCAGAGGTAGTGTAGTTAGTGACAGGGAAATCTGGGTTGCAATCTGATTTTTTTCAACTTCTCAATGATCTGTCTGCAGTTCATTGATCTAATGCAAATTAGAAATTAAGCTGATACCCACCACTCCTCTCTTGACTGGCCAAGGCAAAACCTTTTCTTGTTTGTCCGTTTTAACTTTTGAAAGCCTCAGTTCAGTTCTTTGTGGAAAAAATATGGGAAACTGAAATGAAATTACTACAGCTGCTGTATTCCAGAAGGTAGTCTAAATTCAGAGGCCATTAATTACGTGTGTGGACAAATCAGTGTATCCTCATACCTGTACAAATAGAGCTTTTGGGGCCAGGCTGGGCCCCACTGACAGAGCACGGAAACTTTCACTTTCAGAATAAGGAATTCAAGTTCCTTGCCATAAAATCAGAGGGAGTTAAGAGGAATGATTGTTTCCCTCTAAAGCCGTTTGGGAAAGCAAGAGGTTTAATGCTAGGGGCTGCCTTGGGAATGTGCATTCTGAAGTACAGTCATTATTTTCCCAGCACAAAGCAATAAACAAACAATAAAAAAGGCAAGTGTTAGCCGCTGGGGAGGCATGGCTTCTGTCGGCCTCCCTGGACCAAGCAGCCCCACTATAGCTGAGCAAAGCCTCAGGCAACAGCCTGCTTCTTTTGATGTCAAAGCAAACAAGCCAATGTTTGTGTAGCTCTCCATCTCAGAACTTATTTTGGTGCTAATTTAAAATTTATTCACATGCTGTTAGTTTTGGTAAAGGAGTGAAATAAATCCAGTTTTAAGAAGGCTTAATGGCAGGATAACAGAAGTAGATGCCAGGGGATGCCAGGTCAGCTGTGGGTGCTCTAGTTTTCCTCTAAAGCTCAACAGTGTATCAAACTGGCTATTTTACTGAGATGTCACAGTTTGGTAGATATTTAATTTCATGGGTTAGGTTTGTGTTCGGTGCGGGGGAGGAGGAGTTAACACCCCCAAAATCACTGCTACATTAGGCTCCATTTGCTCCTTATTGAGAGATTCAGCAGAGCCCATGACTGAACTCGTCCTGCTTTTTGGAGGGAAGAGCCAGACTGTGATGTGTTATTTTAGAGATAGAGATTTTAATGTTGTCAGCTTCCCTCCAGAGCAGTTAATATATCTAATGTTTGCAAGTGATAGATTCTGCTATACACAAAAGAGTGTTTGTATCAGGATGTGGCTTTCAAAAAGAAAAAAAAAAAAAAAAAAAAGTGCTGGATTAATTGGAAAGGTCCAGACCAGTCACATTCCCTCCCAGATAGGTCATTCATTTTGTTCCTTGCTGCTATGTAGCATCTGAACTTAAAGCCTTCAAAAACATTGTTGAAGTGAGAGAGACAGAGGCAAGCTGGTGAAACTTGAACAAAACTCCCAGGCATTTATGCTTTTATAGTAAGGCTGCTTTCTCTTGTCACGATAGTTTATAGTCCCTCATTAACTTCTCCTGTTTTACGGTCACCTGTATGAATGTTTCTGAAAGTACCAGGTTGATTAAAATCCCTAAACATGGAACAGATGCTGAAGTACCTGTGGGTGAAAGCACAGACTGCAGGCCCATCCTCCAGTACCTCCTGATCGTTTCCACCTGCTCACAGAGGTTAGGGAGATCAGCAGCGCCTGTGTCTCACTGCATCCCAGGTGGATTGAGGATGAGTCACCTGGCTCCAATTAAGCAAAACCAAAGCACGTGAACCTTTGCCTTTTAGATTGTCTGAATTTGGGTGAGCTTTTTAAATGGTTTTGTTTAAACTTTCATTTCCATCAGTGCCTTTTTTTGCTGTTGGGAATGACAAAAGGAGAAGTAAATTGGATAGGCTGTTTTAAAGACACTTCTACTGATAAAAGCATAATTGAACAAGATTCTCTTAAGAGCTAGCAGCTCAGTTGTTAAGACACAAAAATACAGGGAGACACCTGAATATTTGGCTTCTTGTCTGTAGCAAATCTTCAGCTAAACCTCAGTATTTTCAGACTTCCCCATCACTGTCTTCTAGATGTTCTCAGCTCTGCTTGTGAATTGAAGCAACTGCACAGGATGATCGGTCATCTGTTATTAATGGTTATAGTTGTTCCTGTATCTTTTTGTTTGTTTTTTAAACTACCCAAATATGACAAAAGAAAATTATTCTGGATAACAAGGAGAGGGCAGATGTGTAGTAAGTGAAGCCTTTTCTTTTTTGCCGGGCTCTGACGTGGGACTGAGTGACTGATGGTGCATGGGGTGGAAGCGGCAGAGGAATGTCCCTGTGCAGCATCCCCCTCCCGAGCCAGCCGCGGAGCCTCTGCTGTCCAGCTGGGATCTGCCTCCTTGACCTGAACTTGCCATTGCCCTCTTGATTGGCTCATTCCTGCACTGCCTGAAAGCTGGGCTGAATTCCTTACGTGTGGCCTCAAAACCAGGCATGGACTTCACTGAAGATCTAGACTTGCTTTTTCCTCCTGGAAAGGCCTTTCTCAGCTGATAAACATCATGGGTTTACTATCAATATGTAAATAAGAAAATACAGGTTTTGTAGAATTCTGATGGTTTCCATAACTGCACAAGTTTATGAAATCCTGAAGTTAAGGTGGATGGTTGGTGGTAGGGAAGGGACTTCTGTCCTGATGAGGGTACTGAAGTCTGATGGTTTCTGCCTCTTGTTATTGGAGGTACAACACAGTATAATCCAGGGAAGCTTTCAAACTTCTGAAGAAGCTCCTGCTAATTAGGGAACATAGCTCGTCCTCAGCCAAGCCTGTCTAGTCCTGCAGCTTCACAAGACACCGCAAAGATAAATTTGCACAAATGACGGGGAAAAATGACAAAACTAGGACACAATGCAGAGAGGTATTGTGCAAATGTCATTTTGCAGTTCATCCCACTCTGATGAGGTTTTTCTGTTATCTGCCAACTTGTGAGAAGAAGTGGCAGTACGTTAAGTTCTTGGCCACCATTCTGGTTTTCTGAAATGTTGTCTATCGCTCTTCTTTCAGAGTGCTTTTTGTGCTGGCAAGAGAAGGAGCTTAGATGAAGGATTCTAGACAATTCACTTCTGACCTTTTTAAACTGTAAATGTAGAGTGACATTTTTTATCTGGTTAGTCCAATTTTTTTTTTCTTTTTTTCTTTTTTGTTTTTCTTCTTTCTTTTTTTCTTTTACCTTTTCTTTTCTTCTCCTCTGTGACTTAAAGTGTTAATTCTGCCCATTGAAATGTAATTTTATTGAGCAATATGAGCCGGAGGCAGAATCTTCACTGCCATCAGAACCCAAATGGTAAATAGGCTCTTTCTCTAATTTGTGGGATGTGCTATAACTCAGTTTGAATGTTGAAAGGAAATGGGCCTCCAGGGGAGTCTGGAGCTCTGTTCATTCAACTTCTAATTAAAGTTTTCCCCTCTCAAGTTTCACTTTATTTTCCGGGGCTTTTGCTCCATGATGATTATTAACATGTGTCCCATGGCCAGGAAATCATTATACCCTTCCCCAACCCAGTCTTTCATAGATACCTCCTGCTGCAGACCAAGCCGCCTGAAACTTCATCTCTGAAATGATCTGATGGCCGGGGCAGGTAGAAACTAGCTGGCACCCTAAGGCTCCCCAGCCGTTTTTATGCAGCAAGCTGTTGATTTTTTCCGGTACCATTTGATCAGATGTTGCTGTCCGGCAGAGAGGATCCAGTCCAGGATTTCTTCCAGCCTATTCTTCACGTTTCAAGAGCCCAGGCCAACTCTGGCTTCCTATTCCAACTCCAGCAGGCTTATCTTTTTTGGGGCAGGAATTGTTAGTACAGTTTATCTTGCTTGCTGCAAGTCCTCCCTCAGCTGAGACATGTACTCTGGTGCTGCGTGCTTTTTTTTCCGCTCTCTCTCTTTTTTATGTTTTCTTCTTGTTGTTTTTCTTTTTAAATGTGTAAAGTGAAGAGTTCCTCTTCCCCCCTCTCCCTTTCCACTCCAGAGGACCAACCTCCAGTTAATTAAATGCTGGAACTGTGGCTACTTTGCCACAGGGGAGAGTGAACCTGTGCCTGCATGTGTGTTTGTGTGTAAAATAGATACAAAAATGTCAATGAACAGCAGGAAAAGTTCTGGGAGACCGTCTTACTACTATCGACTGCTCCGGAGGTCACGACTTCAGAGACAGCGAAGCAGATCCCGGAGCCGGAACAGGCCGCTTAGTAGGGGTAATTGCAACAACAGTTCTCTTTAATTGACAGTGCAAAGGCATATGTGCTGTTGCTTACAGGTAGCTTCATTACTGTAGATAAGAATGACCAGTGCGAATATTTGTAAGTGTACCTGCTCCCTGTGAGGCGTGTGTCGAGCTTTACAGAAGGTCAGTTGCTTGTGTAGTGCTGCAGCCATGTATGGGGAGGGAGAACTGCTTAATTTTAAGAGCTTAGCTGGGGGAGTCAGGCTTGCGTGGTGTTCCTTACAGTGGCTTTAACACCTTGTGTAACTCTAACTAACCCAGTCTTTTCAGTTATCCATAGTTCAGTTTTTTCAATTTGTATAATTAAGGTAACTACTTTTTCAGGTGAGATGTTTGGAGGCCTAATTGATGATTATAAAGACTGGAAAATCCTTGATTAAGAGATGGTATCTGTATGCTAGAACTTCTTGTTTTGCATGAGCTGAGTATCACCAGGGGTTTTGAAATTACAAAGCTGAGTACAGTCTAGGGGTAGGATTTTCAAAAGAGCCTAAGGATTGTGGTCCTGAGGCACTGCCATAACCTATGGGACTTGTATTCCCAAATCACTTTGCGCTTTTAAAAATCCTGCTCTAAAAGGGCCTATTTGTCCTCATCAGCAGGAGTTAGGTCCACAGAGTAATGTTTCTTTAGGGCATACTCACTCATGCAGCCCATTTATTCTACTTGAGGCAGCTACTGACCCAGTTACATTTTTAAAATAAGCTATTCTGGCTTTCTCTTCTAGTGTGAAATAAATGTTTATTGATGCTTGTGCCTATCGTTAAAGCAGTCAAAGATGCGGGAGTCTTTGAGTCATTTTGCTGTTGAACTGTCTTTTCAGAAAGGAGGGGAAAGGGTTGTGTTTGGCCTCTAGTGTGACAACCCAGTCATATTTATAATGTCTTGAGCTTAATCAAAGCCATTAACTAAAAATAACTCATTTTGTTACTGTGTGAATAAAAAGTCATAATAAAAAGCACCACTGCAACACTGCATCAGGTGTTTGTGCAAATCCAGGCTCGTACTTGTCTCACTGGAGTTAATTCTGATTTATGAAGTAGATTGTAAAGTAGGCTCTAGCACTACAAGATTTAGCTTAGTGCAATGTCCTCTTTCTTCTTTTCCTGGCATACAGTACTTTTTTCAGGATTTTGAATCATCACTGAGAAAACAATAGGAAGCTAAATCAGTCCCTAAGCTTCATCTTTTCCTTTAAGCAGGCAGTGTTTTTCTTTCCATGTTGGTTTTTTTTTTGTTTTGCCTGTCAGGGAGGAGTGTTTGTAAACTCAAGAATGTAGCAGTTCCCTTCCCCCCTTTATTTGTGTACTGTGCAAAACCAAAATATTTTACTGTCATTTCAGTCACTGTGACAAACTAAATGTGTTAGTTTCATTTAGGTAACCCAGTATGAACTTAACAGTGTAATTTGTCGTGAACACAAGGAATATGCAGGCAGATTTGATGGAAATGGAAATCAACCCTAATGTTTGTAAGAAATTGGATTTGAACCAACTGAAATCTTCTTGCTGTTGATCTCTCCCTGAGTATTTTGTGTTTGTCACACTTTGTCTCTAGGATTCCTGCCTGCTAGGAGGATCATAATACTCAGCACTAGTTGAGCACTTCTTATCTGTAGATCTTAAAGGGATTTGCAAATCTGGAGAAGAATTTTCCCTTTATTTTTCAACGTGTTTTTGTAAGAGATGCAGAAAGCAAGTTGTGCAGTGGTGGTGTCACACAGCAAGGTCATGCAGTAGGTCAGTGGTAGGGCTTGGTCCAGAGTCCGGAGTCACTGCCTGCTGCTCCAGCGCCTTGGCTCCCGGTCTGGACAGAGTGAAAGAAGTGCTAGAATACAGCAACAGAAATACTTCCCTTGACAGTTTTGATCCCACTGGCAGGAAAATGAACAGGAGACTGCAAGGGTGTGGGAGCTATGGAGACTGCAGAAGTCAGAATGAGGTTCTAGATTTTGGGGGTTTGATGTAATGTTAATTTCCAAAACCTACAAGTCTGGATGAAAGAAGGAGCTGAGGGTCCCCTTCTCAAATGCTGATCTGCAGCGTAATTTGCTATCTGTAGCTAAGATAGTCAAAGACCAGATATCCTTAGTGGGAGGTTACCATAAATTCACGAGTATTGCAGTTACTGCACAGGAATTGGCAATGGTCTGTTTTGCCACGTGTGTTTCCCGGACATCCGCTTGGCAACTTTTTGCTCTCTCCAGTCTCCGGACCCTTTGCCAAGATCCCGACAGAGCCCAGGTAAGCCTGTGGCCCTAGCTGGAAGAGCAGTGATACCTGGAAGTTGAGCTTTTCCAGCGTATGTCACTTCAGCAGATTATCAGCATGCATTTAGACAGGGAACTTGCTGAGGATCAGGCAGTTGTTACCCATTTACCAGGGAGGAGGAGATCTCTGCTGGCATTCAACCCTCTCTCCCCATCTGGAATCATTCACTGTTTGTACTGCATTAATCCTGGATGATAAATACCTGATGCTGGAGCTGACACTGGAGCACCCATGAGATGCAGGTGCTGCCATCTGCTGCCAGCGTGGCTCCTCTTCCAAAAGCTGTGAGTCAAAGAACCTCTTTCAGCCCACTCTAGTTTATATCAGTCAGTCTCTTTGAATAAAGAAGAGGTTGTGTTTAAAAGCATATATTTATATACTGCAACTTCCCACTCTCACCCCCCTGAGGGGGCAATGCCACCTATCCACACATGCCCTTCTAATGAGCATTGCTGTGCGAATGCTGCCTGCTGGCCTTTTGTAAGTACGGAGTGCAGCCTGCCCGAGGACGAACAGTAAAAGTCACGCTGGGGTTATAGCTTGCACAGCTACATCGCAGTCATAGGCGGGGGCTGTTATAGCTGAGACCTAGTTTGGGAAATTGGTCTTGCTTCCCGAGGTACAAAGAAAGAGGTAACCACTCCCTCAGGAAAGCTCTGCTGTAGTGCATTTTAGATAGGCAAAGTGAACAGAATTTGCATTTTCTGTGCAAGTATCTAAGGAAAGTAGGGGATGTAGCATGCAGAAAAATGTATAGGACTTTCAGCTGTTCACAATGACAGCCAGCTTATTTGATGTTTTGTGTGATGGTATCCTCTTTTCTAGAGTCCTCTGGTTAGCCCTGGTGCTTTTAACACATTCATCACAAGTTTCAGTATGTTTGCCAGTCTGTCCCTTTGAGAGGTCCAGGGCTAGAATAGTTGAAGAACAGTGAAACTGAAGGGGAGGGCAAATCAGACCAGAACAGGGAGGCATGCTATCAGGAGGCTCATGTGATCATGCCTCCAGCATGTCTAAATTACTGATATTTGATAGTGGATAAACAAGACAGGTTTCACCCCACTGTTAATCTTTGTTAGAGTGCTGATAGTGTCTGAAATCTCCTGGTTCTGCTTTCCACAGAGATTCAGGACACACTGCAAGTATACATTAGTCAGTTAAAAAAGCTAACTGCAGAAACCCCATCCGTGCCTTGGACCATCTGTTCAGCTCAGAGATGTGTGTAACTATATGAGGAATCATGGCAGTAATTATGATTACTACCAGGTGATCCATCTAATGTAGTGGAAGGTACTTGGGAGGCAGAGAGGGTAGAAGGAAAATTCTCAGTAAAAGCAACACCTGCTTCTGCCTTCAGTACTTTGGTCTGTGGCTTTCTTCATGGTATCTCTGCTTCTACTTCATTATGGCTATAATGAAGGAACAGGGGTCAGTGGCAAGTGTTCTGAAAATTCAGTTTGCTCATAGAAACTACTCACAGGTGCTCCATTCACAGTTTCATATCTGAGCCAAATGCATCTTTGGCTTCAGGTCTTTCTTCTGTAAAACTCTGTAGGCAATCAGTTGTCATCAAAGCTCTAAGAATTTGAGAACATTTTGAGTTCCCGATCTTGAAGGTTTAGTGTTCCTGATACTTCTGCCTCTGTCAGCTCCTTGGACATAAATGTCTTGCTCTAAGTTCTGTTTATCACAAATGCTTTTCAAGGTCTTCTACAAAAAGGGTTTTTATTAAACAGGCTTTCTTCTTCTTTTCCTTTGATGGCTGCTGTGAAGAGAAAACTGACTGATCTTCAGCAAAGCCCAGTATTTTAGTACACCAAACACTGAGAGCTTGGAGGCTAAGGTCAGACCGTTTTTTTCTCAGCACATGCTATTCAGATATCCATCTCTTGAAAACGGCTGGAATTTAGTCTTTCTCCTTCTGTTTGATGAAATGGAAACCTTTTAAGTGATAAACAAGAGATCAACTTATACCCAAATAGCCAATGCCTTAGAGGTTAAGGCATTCGCTTGGGACAAGGGAAGCAGACACTTGGAAATTGTACCAGCATGTAACAGGATGACATAACAACAAAGGAGGTTTTATTATATTTAAAGCTAACTGATATTTCACACACTTCTCTCTAATCTTTCCTAGCTGAAAATCTATTTTGCAGCATGTTAACAAAAAGTGATGTTCAACCAGGAAGGCCATGTGGAACAACTTCTTTTCCGCTGCTGCAGGACTTTGTCCTGTATCCCAGGGCAGTGCCCTGGACACAACTGTATTACATGTTGTGGGGAGAAGGGATTTCTGTCTCATTCTCATTAGAAATTTTGCTCTTACTGAAAATTCACACTATATTGTTAAGTAAGATTC
Organism: Pandion haliaetus; assembly: GCA_013401275.1. Taxonomy (NCBI): domain Eukaryota; kingdom Metazoa; phylum Chordata; class Aves; order Accipitriformes; family Pandionidae; genus Pandion; species Pandion haliaetus. The sequence goes on along the minus strand of VYZV01034870.1, from coordinate 198,662 downwards.
AGGGTTCTGTAAGTAAATAATTCACATGAATTGTTTAAACAATACTTTGCTCTTTTCATGACCAACAATTAACTTTTCTTTGAATTACACTGCATGCCTTTCAGATTGTTTAAAGCATGTGTGTTTCAATGTATGCCTTTTTTCTGCACTTACTCTAAATGAAGTTTAGCTTAGATAGTTCTAGCTATGGCAAAGGCCTGGGCATTAGAATACCTGCATCATATCCGAACCTACCTTTCCTGATAGATCAGTATTGACCAGACCTACCTATCTCAGAAGAACAGTGCCATAATCAACTAATGAATAAATAAGCAATTAAGTAATTTGTTGTGTGCTGTCCGAACAGAACACCTCCCCACACTTACAATGCCTTCTTTTTTGGGGGCATGCCAAACCAGTATGTCCCCCTGAGCCTTGATTTTTCTTTCTTTGGTCTCTATTTTTAACAAATTGAATAGTCATTATGAATACAATACTACCATCAGAACCGCATTTGTGCATCTGCCTATAAAGGGCACACATTACTATAACCTCCTTTTTCACACTCGCTTCTGTTACTGGGTGGTTGTTCTGATCTTTTGTATTGCATCTAGATTGTTACATAATAAATTTGTTGAGAGAGACCATATCTACCTGACAAACCTCTAGTAGCAGCTTTTAATGGTCTGTATGACTAAAGATTATGGTTTTTTATTAAAAGAAACTGATACTGCATCAGCATGTAGAAATTTGAAATATACAGTGTTACCCTTGCAAATACAAGTATGCCTATGTGTTGCATGTATTTATATTGGCAGGCAGAAATCTGAGCAAAATGTTCCAGTTTACTGTTGTTCCCTGACTCATATCCTACGAAATTTGACAAGATGAGTGATTTTGCCTTTTCAGCACATCTTTCTGTACCAGTGGTTGATACTGAATGAGGTATGGTTAGTAGGAAGTCAAGTCTGGAAAGAAAGATTAGCATAATAACATATTACTGGTCAATCTGCCTGGTCGATCTGGTCTCTGAGGTGAGACCGAATCACTGTACCTTGGGACTCCCATGTGGGCTGCCCTGCTTGGCCACCCTCCAGTCGTAAGCATCAGTGGGCAGCACTGGGATCATTGAATCACAGAATCATAGAATCATTTAGGCTGGAAAAGACCTTTAAGATTATTGAGTCCAACCATCAGCCATGCCCACTAAACCATGTCCTGAAGTGCCTTGTCTACATGCTTTTTGAATACCTCCAGGGACGATGACTCCACCACTTCCCTGGGCAGCCTGTTCCAATGGCTGACAACCCTTTCAGTCAAGAAATTTTTCCTAATATCCAATCTAAACCTCCCCTGCAGCAACTTGAGGCTGTTTCCTCTCGTCCTATCTCTAGTTACTTGATAGAAGAGACCAGCACCCACCTCGCTACAGCCTCCTTTCAGGTAGTTGTAGAGAGCGATAAGGTCTCCCCTCAGCCTCCTTTTCTCCAGGCTAAACAACCCCGGTTCCCTCAGCCGCTCCTCATCAGACTTGTGCTCCAGGCCCCTCACCAGCTTCGTTGCCCTTCTCTGGACATGCTCCAGCACCTCCATGACTTTCCTGGAGTGAGGGGCCCAAAACTGAACACAGTCCTCAAGGTGCGGCCTCACCAGGGCCGAGTACATGGGGACGATCACTTCCCTGCTCCTGCTGGCCACACTGTTTCTGATACAGGCCAGGATGCCGATCATTTCAACCTTAGAATCATTCTTCCCAGTCTTAATTTATAATTTACTTGATTTTAAGTTATAAGTTTTAAGTTATTCACTTTAGTAGCCAATCAAAAGTACAATTCTATTGTATTCTATTCTATTCTATTGCCTTATATCCTGGATAGCCAAAGGGGTACCTGTGTACGCTTCACCTGTATCCTGAATGTGAGATTTCTCGAATCCAAAGAATCCAAATCATGTGCCTTAGAACACCTATCATTTTTCTAAAAAATATTGCATAAACAATTTTTTTTCATTTAAGGGCTGGGAGCAGGCGAGTGAAGAGTCCAGTAATAAACATTAGCAATAGTTTTTTTTTTTTTTTCCAAGGGTGGTGTCTTTGAAATGTCAGGAAAAGGAGACCTTCCTGCTTTGCAGTTTTTAATGACCATTACTTTGGTTTTCAAGTCTCTGTTGTGGCATTTTCTATTTCACCGCAGAACTCTTGCAGTTTTTCATTGAAATTTTAACAGTGTGGCTGACAGATGCCCATAGAAAAGATAGGCAAAATTTTTTAAGCTGTACTGTTTGTAGGAAATATTCACTGGCAGCCATGCTATTTTTAGCACTAGTGCTCTGGCTGAGACTTTGCCGTATTTGTTCAATGCTTAATGGTCTAATAAAAATCTACACTAAATTTAATAACTTGGGAAGTAGTGCATGATGGAGGAATTCTTGAATTGTTTTGATATGAAAACAACAGATGTAGAATTCTAAGTATCCATTTAATAAACAAAAATTTAGAGTGAGTTTATTGTCTATGGAGGCAAAGGTTAGATGGACCCTTCAGCAGGAGCACAGTAGCAGTAGTGCCTCGAGCTCCTTCTTTTGCACTTACAGTGCTGGCAATGCCACACTGACCTACACCACCTCCTTCAGAAGTGTCAGAAATGCAGAAACATCAAAACTTAGTATTTTCTGTGAGACGTGTCAATTCCTACTAGATTAAAAATTAATCAAGGTTTAAAACTTCCCATTAGGAGCCATTGGAAGCACCAGAGTAAATCTCCAAGGAGCACTGGCCCTTCTGGTATTTGCATTGTAAGCTAGAAACCCACATGTAGTAAGCAAGATTTACAAATATCCCATCCCATCCCATTCCATCTTGCTGTCATCAGTAGTGGAAGGAAGAGCCTCTATTTCCAAAGACAAAGACTTCCTGATAAGCCATGTTGTGTGTAACTACTGGTCAGTGCTGCCATTTTACAGTGCAGTTAAACCATAATATTGTGCCCAACGTGTGATGTTAACAAACTATGGGGCGGTTTCTGGAGTATGTTCGGGATCTAGGGGACCAGTCACGTCGTTTGCTTGTGGCAGTATGAGGTAACACCTTACTGTTTATTCACTTTTCACCTGTCCTCTTAATGACAGCATCCTGCACTTTTGAGAGCTTTGTATTTCCCTCCTTCTTTGAATTCCAGGTAACTTGTACTTCCAGGTCCTTTGTAACTTCTGTCAAATTTTAAGAGGAACGTTGCAGAGGAGGTGATTTAAGACTTGCTGGATATGGAATTTTGGTAGACATTAAAGGGTTAGGGGAAGGAAGGGAAGGAAAAGAAGGACAGGAGAAATATAGGGAGTAACTTGGAATGTGGGGGAAGGCTCACGCAGGACAACACAGCCACCTTGATTCAGTGTCAGCAGCTGTAGCTGTGTATGTGGGCTGAGGCAGGGACAGCGAGCTTTGCAAGTCAGATAAACAGCTTGAAAAGAAGCAGATTTGACTAAAGAACCCAGAATCTTGATGAAATTGGGCAACTGGGAAGGTGTATGTGTCTGCTGATACCTTTAGTGTGGGCTGTGTGTCCATTGTGGTGCTTGTGGTACTAACCAAAACATTAAATGTCTTCTGAATATCTTCATGCATAACCAAAACACTACCTTATGACAATTATTTGATTTTCTTTAGCACATTTATAAGAACTGCAAATACTTCGTGGACTTGAAAGAAGCCTTAGGTAGATGCATTCTTACTTAACCAGTGAGGTGTCCAGGGATGACTTGTAGGAAATCCCATGGATGGTCAATGACAAGAGTAACGGCACAAACTCCAGTAGCTCTGTATTCTTGTCTGAGACTTTCCTTTTGCCCCGAGGTAGGCAGAGAACTCAGGAGTTTTGATTCTCGTGTTCATTCTCTAAAATCTTGACCATAGTCCCATATCTGAATGTCCTATGGTCCCAGTAGCTGCACCTTTAAGAGGTAATAGCAACAACTCTGATAAAGTTGTGAGAATTATTAATACTGCTTAAGAGTAAGTCGGGAAATTACTATCCTAGGAACAGCTCATTTAATACTGTGACAGAAATTTGGAAATTGTACCAGCAACTTTCACGCAACTTGAAGATTGACTGTTGTCTCTTTTTGCTCATCTTTTGCTTATCTCTATTTTAAGTCCTTTCCTTCTGGTAGTAACCTCACTTTCCCCTAACAGCGTTGCTAAGAGGGACTGATTACTCTGAAAGGAAATAAGTAGCAGAGTTGCTCCCAAGTAATGCAGAGTGAGTTTTTATCTAAAAGCCATAGGTAATAAATGAGAAAGAGGTTAAAAACCCTGGTCTGAGTCCAAAAAAGAATTGCTTCCAAAAGCGTGCTTAGAGGGGTTTCAGCAGGCTTTGCATGATCTCTTATGTATTAGAGTAAGTTTGTCTCCTTACAGCTGTGGCAGTCCAAACAATTTAGACACAGAGCTGCCTTTTAAAGCTTTTAAACCTATATTTCCCTTGAAGGTCTTCTAGTGTGCCACTAATCCCTTAAGTTATTGCACTGAAGGCACTCTGTAATCCTTTAATTTACTTTGCTCTCAATAGAGACGGGAACGAGCTGGGTCACTTTCCATATTTGGGCATTATCAGTTTTGCTTTTTTCGACTCAGACACTAGCTGAAGGTAGTTTGCTTTCCTTTTAAATACTGCAGAGAGTATTTAAAGTTTATATATTAATTGCTTGTGTGTTTATGTATATATGTATTAAAACAGGTACACAAACCTCAGAACTTTCTTACTTATTTCACTGTTTTACACAGCCTTAGGGTCAGGCTTTTAAACTAAGTTTCCTGAGGCCCCTTTGGAAATCAGCAAATGTAAAAATCGATGGCTTTTTGAAATCTGTGAATTCATACCCAATGTAGAGCTGGTGAGTGTCAAGAAACAGTGTCAGCCACAGGTAAATTCTGGAAGCCTCATCTCCCCAGACCTACAGGAGACAAAGCTTCTGACTAAAATTTCTTTGGTGGTGCTGAAGGTAAAGCTTTATGGTGATGAGTAATGCTAGGCAAGTGTTATGCTTTTTTTTAATAGACAGAAATACTATAAAAGGCTGTCTAGAGCACACACTGGTTGCCTGAATTTGGAAGGTTTGTCCTGTCCGTTGCTTCTTGCTTGCATGAGGGACACATGTTTCTTATTGTAGGTTTGTTCTTGAGAGCTAGGCTGGGAGGCCTGATCTGCTCTCGCAGGTTCGTTTATGAATGCTGGCTACTCAGCATTACTTCAGGAGTTCATTTTAAGCTGAGCATTGAAGCATCCACTTTGGGAAAAACATGCGCTGCAATTGTATAGGTTTTGAAAAACATTGACAAGAATAAAGCTGGCCAAAGTTTTGCTTCATTAACATTTACACTGAAAAAGGAATCCTCAGATGCTGAGCACTTAATGTTTCTTTTTGAAGAAACCAATTTATTTGAAGTGCAAGTTTCTTTTGTACATTATGTGCTCACATTTTTGATTTCTTACAGCACTTCTGCATCAGTGAATTTCTTGCAGAGTCGGAGATCAAGCCTGGGCTTGTTCTGAAGTATCCAAATGTGGTAATAGGTGGACTGTTGTAAAATTTGGCATCTGGAGTTAAATTACAGGATGCTTCTTAAGCTTCTTGGTTACTATAGGAACAAGTAATAGTCATCCTTCATGATTAAGCAGTGTCCATGGTAACCGAACGAGCAAGTTTTAAATGAAAGATATTTTTCCTTTACATTTTTAGCAGTCGAAGGTTAATAGTTATTACCTTTCTACCCTTAGATGGGAACAAATTTTGATCTGGCTGGCGTATTTAAAGTGAGAACATTTGGTGTTCATTTACATAACTTTACTTCTAGGACCAGCTGAATTTTGGGTGAATACCAAGATAAAATTTCTGAGAGTGGGGTGAAGTGCATTAATCTCCCCAGGAAGAGTGAAAGCTATTCACAACATGTGCTAAATTGTTCTGCAGCGTTGCAGTGTGTTGCCAAACAGCTACTGTATTGCTCCTCAGAGTGACTGCAGTTCAGCAGTGGAGGAAGGAATCCCTACATATACCCTGCATGTTTTTTAGGATGGAAAATGCAAGTGTCAGTGTTAGTGTAGGTAAGAACATCCCCTTGCTCCATCCCACTTCAAAAATAGAAGGGGAAATGTACTAGTGAGTATAGCCCTGCTAGATACCCTTTTCGTAATCTACGACACATTTTGGTTTGTAGGTAAACAGTGGATATCACTTAAAAAAGCATGGCAACACAATCACAAAGCTAGCATAATTGCTATAGATTAGTTGCATAAAGGAATATAGTAGTTTGGATGGTGGTTTCTTTATGTCCATCCACAGCACACTATTATTTTTAGGAGATAAGAAAACATGACTGCTTTTTAATGTTTTCTTTCCTATCTCTTTCAATGGTGCTGGCAATGTTTGCTTGAAAACAAAAAGTGAGCCTGTGAAGCTGATGCCTGCAAGTATGTTTTCAGAGCATGTATGTGTAAGAGAAGCCGAAATACCCACCCACCCCCAAAGGAAATAGAAGTATCAGTCACAATAAATTAGGATTTACATTCCACAGTTAGGAATTGTGGAATGTAAAACGATTGATTAAAAGAGTCTGAATAGCTAGAAGATGTATGAGTAACAGTAGTAAGGACAAGAAGTATTTTCAGCAATATTCTGGGTATGTAGGCACATAGGTAGATTGCCAATGTGTTGCAGATGCACTGTATCCTGACATATGCGTGTGCATACACTCCAACATCCACACACAAGCAAATGCAGAACATTTGTGTAAGCACTCACCTTTAAAAAACAATCAGGTTGGCAGAGAAGGTGACACGTTTTATAAGCATTATCTTGTATCGAATGCATATTAAAATGAAGGAGACTTGTTCTGTTTGTCAGGGGAACTCCTAGGCCTCCTGCATAAACATGTGGAAAAACAGAAAAAAATTCTCAGCCGTCTCTATCACTATTCCTAATCCTAACTCTTCATAATTTTAACTGGAGGAAGAACATCGTTTTCAGACTTTCCTGTCACTGCTGCTTTTTAATGCTGTCTTTGAGTTGCTTCATCAGGAGAGATACTGTATTTTGTCCAGTAGGTACCAAAAATTACTGCTATCCAGTTAGTTAAAAACCATTATTCTTCTATAAGTGTTTCCAATGAAACTGTATCCTAAATAGCCAGTGTTAAATCCCAACCTTCTGCTTCCTTGAACAATATTAAAGTTCCTTCAATGTTAAGGCAATCTCACTTGGATTAATTGGCTCTGGGCATTAAGACTCTTTCGGGCTGATATAAGAGCTGCATGTACTATGTGAATTTCAAATCTTAATGTTTGGTCTATTATGCAGATGGATGTGAATAGAGATATGTATGTGACCCCATTTATCTCTCTAATGAAGTGCCATCAATAGAACATCTGTTTCTTTGCCATAGAAGATGAAACCTCTGATGAATCATGCTTATAAATTAAGTATTTATTTATTTATTTTGCATTTTGCCAGTACAGACCTGTTACAGCAGCCACCACGCACGACTGGAAAAATGGCCTAGTAATTAAAGCGTGCAAAGTTTTAATTTATACTGTGCTGCTACTCCACACAAAGTAAACTGTTCTGAACTGGTTTGTAGTTCACCTATCCAAGTCAGCTATTAAGAAAGCCCCAAACCAAACATAAGAACTCTTCGCCAGCAAAACAAACCTCACTGATGGGAGACAAAAACATGGCTGTGATCTGGATGTGTATCTCCCGTCTCACTGGGGATGCCACTGTGGCACTATGTGCCTCTATACTTTTTAGTTCTCTCTGAAATTGGAAGCAAAGAGGGCCAACATGCTCCAGCGCAATCTGTTCTTGTGTTTTCCAACTCCCTTTTGTAATCCCCGGAGTTTTAATGAAATGGGAGGCCTGGCACGACCTGCGTCAGCTGTTCTGAAATCACAGAGAGAGACTTAGCTGCAGGAGGGACAGTGCATTCTCCAGCCGCTCTGCTGCAGGGATCCTGCGAGGTTAGCAAAAGGCTATGAGAGTGTCTGCCAGGCGTCTGTGGTCCTCCACCACTACGTGCTGATGGCCGTCTTGTGTTGGGCCAGCAGTCTGCAGAGGCAGCTGGCCCCTGCCGGTGCTTCAGCCCACTGGGGCTCCTGGCAGTCTCAAGTAGCAGAGGGTTGTATTCTCCACGCCCTGTCCCGGATGGTGTGTGTAAGTGGCATAGTTTACATCCTCAGTGACGGAGATTACAGAGAGTATAGAAGTTTCTCCGTTGCCTCAGATTGCCTCTGTGAATAGGCAGCCATGCTGATGAAGTGCTGCAAGAAAGCAGCACGGTAACAGTGTTGAATCTTTGCAGAAATGTTAAGCATGATGGATGAACCTAATTTAAACCTCCCCAGAGCTGACTTGTTCTCCAGACTCCATGTTGCTTGTCTTTATCATCACATAGGAGGAAGCTTATGTTCTACTTCACTTTATCATCCTTTCCAGTTTAACCAGGGTATTAGCAGTCTCCACAATCTGGTCCCCAACCAGGCTAGAACTTCATCTTTTTCTGATGTATTTTTTAAGTCTGTGCTTGATTTCAATTTCGCCCTGGAGAAAAGGCTCCTAATGATACGCCGTTAGCAAAAGACGTATTTGTTCTCTAGACATCATACCAAAGGAAGATAAATACCATACATATTTTATTTCAGAGACTGATAAATAAAGAATAAAAATACCAAATATATATATACATATCTAATTAAAAAATACCAGACAGTAAAATGGAGTTTGTAATAAAGGCTGCTCAATCAGCATGATTTGCTATTTATTTTTAGAAAGGATTTTAATTTTCTGAATGCCTTATAGTCTCTCCCTGTCACTACCCTGGCACCAGGTCTGGGGACCTGCAGCTGTGTCTTTCTTTTGGACGTGGATCTGCTTCTTCAGTTTTGTAGTACAGAGAAATTAGCATGTATATTTTGAGACTCCTCATGTTGAGAATTATCTAAGCTTTCCTTTCCCATTTGTGCAATTTTCTTCTTTTTTGCCCTCTGGGAGTATTTTTTTCCTGACAAATACGACTAATCTGTCTCCTTAGGTAGAGAATATATTCCCCATCAATTTCTGTGAGGGCAGAATTTGCCTTAGATACCTATCACTAAGCTACAAGAACGAAGGCAGTAGTACATGGACAGGGCCAGCATCTGCAATGGGGACGTGGACTGGCCAGAGGAGAGGCGCTCTGTGGGGAATGGCCCTCCATAGCAGTGAGAGGTACAGAGGAGCATGCAGAAGAACAGGGGAAGCCCTCCTAACTATCAGCGGTACTGAACGTCAGCTAGACAAGCAGATAGACAGCACCAGAGAGAAATCCCACACCCCTGATGTCCGTGTCAGAAGCGGATTTCTTCCAGGCGGCGCAGATCTCCTTTGTCCTCTTGCTCGGTCAGTGCGGTGGGTTAGGTTGGCCAGGGAAGGGGCTTCAGCTCCCTCTAGTGAGGCAGCTGGATTTCTGCTATATCAGAGCAACACTCCATTTACCCCACTGCTGCGTGATAATGGAAACAGAGTTTATTCCAGCTTTGAATGCTGGAAGGCCTAACTGAGCTTCCAGGAGAGAAAAGGCTGCAACACTGGGCAGCCAAAGCCCACAGAAAGACACGAGAAAAGGGCAGTAAGTCCCTTTGCTGCTTGCATGCATCAAAAATCACCTCGGCATGCTACTGGGAAAAGAATACTCTTACTGGGTAATATTAGAGAGAAGAAAGGAATAGATACATATCAAGTACACAGAAAAATAGCACAGCTTTTTGCAGTACTAGATTTAAGAGCCATTAATAGCACTTGCTCAGGAGCAGTATGAGGAATATTAAATAGTACACAGTACACGATATCTGGGAACCCAACACAGAGATGATATGAGATCCATTAAAGTGCACAGCGTGCTATGGCAAAGGTCAGTGTCACTTCAAATCATTATTTAACAAAGAAAAGGCTCTTCTTCCAGAAGATCTTAGTCCCACTTTGAGAGAAGATGGTCATAATTTTTAGCTGATGGGAAACAGTGTGGTCTGATGTTTTCTGTGAGTTGAATTGTTTTTTGTTTTCCAGCCAGTTCTAATAAGGTTCTCCAGTTCACACAGCTGTCCCAGCCACCATTCCTGTAGCTGCAGAGGACTGTATGGCTCTGAGTGGTGCTTCAGGTGCCTTTTTATGCTTTCAGGCAGGGACACAGTTGAGTCAGAGACGCTATTCCCCCTGCTAAGCTGAACATAGTGGGGTTTGTAACACTTAAGTCATCTGTGAGGGAGACAAAGGTAATGATAAGAAGCTAGATCTGTTTGGTGTAGTCACTGTGGATAGCATTAGCTATAGGCATACAACCAGCCTCAAATTGTTTAATTCTAAATATTTTGTGCCAGAGTGTAGCACAAAAGGCAAGTAATGATCCCAGTTTATTTTTTTGTTTTGTATGTAAATGGTTAGATAAATGAGGGTTTTTTTTACAAGCAATAGTTCTGTAAACAATATCCTTAATTGTCTGAAAAGGTAGTGAGAGCATGAGAAAAGGGGAAACTATTTCTGCTTAGAGCATTAAATGAGTGGGGAGTAAATCACTGATTCTGATGTAGAAGAGTTGTGGGTACAGCCAGTGGGATTGCAGAAGTGTATTTAAGCTAGAGATTCTAAGATGCAAAAAGAAATAATTTTATTCTAACATAAAAAGTGGTGGTGACACAAGCTTTCATTAGCCTAGAGAATACCCACTCTGAGTGTTCATTAGCTTTGCTTTTAGATGAGTCTGATTTTTCAGAGGGCAGCGTTACCTGCCCTAAACTTCTGCTTCACAACCACTTTTATTTAAAAGTCAATTTTATTGCCTAATAAAGGTTTGACTTTTAATTAATTTTGCATGGCATAATGGTTATAATATTGCTGTAAGCGATCAACTGGAAGTCACTGAGGGATCAGCAGGGCATTGGGCGATAGGTTCCAATAAATAGTTCTCTAGGTAATTGAACAATGAAACTGGCCTTGCAGCTGTATTTCTAGTCCAGCTGATGGGAGCAGGAAGAGAGTGTTAGCAAGGGCATTCATAACCTTTCGGTGGTTCTTAACTGACCTCTGTTCACTGGAAATCAGACATTTTTGCATCTCTGCTTCCCATTCAAAGTTATTCATGCCTCGTGAAGGGTAAAGTTGGCTCAACTCAGTATTGATTATTTTCTGTTGTTGTTTATTCCCGGGGTAATATTCCCCTTTTAAAAAGTGCCACTATTTTAACAGCAGCTTCTAAATACCCCTTTGGAGTCAGATTAAAGAGCCATCTTTCCTCCTGGACTCCTGTGGCCACCTAAAGCTGTCTGAAATGTAGATTTTTCTGCAGCCTCTCTTGAGTATTTGGAATCACACAGACACTACAAATATCTAGTCTCCAGGGATTGTTTTTAATTCATAAATGCTACTGTGAGCCATGTTAAATAAATCACTTCTGTCACTATATGCCTCCTCCTCTCCTCTGTTGGGTTTGTAGCAAGGAGTTATTAGATAATGCAGAAATTAGAGGAATAACACCTAAATTCATTAAGCAATAAAATTAATTCACGGAGTGTAATTGTATGAGTAGGAGACCGGTAATTCCTGTTCCCTCTGGTTTCACAGAAACTCCACCCTGGTAAGCTCTCTGGGGCACCCTGGAGATGTCAAGCGCTAAACGGATGGGGCAGGACAGGGAGGAGCACACCTTCACTGGTGGATCATTGCCTAAGGTCGGGAGCCAGCCTGACCCCTCCGACAGCTGCCTGTAGGATCTCTTCCAGCAGCTTTTGGTTCTGGCAAACTCTTAGTTTTCTGCATTACCTCCAGATGATCTGGTGAAGTTTTATTGTCCTCTAAAGTCTCCTTGCCTTAAAGCACGTCACTGCGGTACGGTGCAGGAACCTGGCCTCCTGCCGTGTCTCCCCAGCGCTGCTGGCTTGTCTGGCATTCCAGTCATACTTCTCCTTCTTGCTGCCTCTGATGAAGTCATCATCTCTACTTCTCTTATTCCTGGCGTGTTCGGAGTGCCATGGCATGTGTGTTGCTGACAAGCACGGCTTCATTTTGGTGAGTTGAGGGAGACGTTTTCTGATTGCTGACTTCTCTGACGATCGTTCAGATTTGTACCTCCCTTTCTTGTTTGGAGTTGGAACAGTTTCATATCAGAAAATCAACTTGCTGGGAAGTGCCTGCTTGTTAGTTATTCCTTCCAGCTGGTTCTATTTGCTTTTGTTCATACTGTCTGTTCCACTGGCTGATCCCTGGAATTGTGTGCGAGAGGAGAGCAGGAGAGGGGGAGAGCGTGAAGAAAGATGAACAAACAGGAGTTAATGTATTTCATTCCCACTAATGAAAGCATAATCCTGATGATCTCTTGGACTAGCTGTGATTCACAAGAGCAGGTAATGCAAATGTAAAAGCATCTCACTTGCTAAGTAAAAAGTAAACAGTATTAGTATTTGTTCGTGTGTTTGTTACAATAATGACCCGCTCTGTGGCAGTGTGTGAGAAGTTGCAGCAAAGAAGGCAGCGATGTCGAGCAGGTTAAACAAGAGCTTGGGTGCCAGGAGTTCCTCACAGACTGTTCTGCTGCTGATGGCCTGGAAGCCTTGGGGGGGGATTGCTTTGCTGCTCTGTAACTATTCCGCAGCATGAAGAACAGGCGTGGAAGAGTGTAGTAAGGATTAATTATTCTGGCAATTCAAATGCCTTGAATTAGTTAACAAATCAAATGTGTTTATTACTGTACAGAAACAGTTTCAGGAATATTCATAAGCCCTAGGTCCTAAATTAATGTGCAGTGTTTACAGTGCTATGTGTCCCGTTGGCAGTGAACTCAGTGGGCTACTTTCAACCCTGGCAGCTTAAAAAAAATACTGGTGCAATATACATCAAGCAGCATTTTGGACCCAGCTATGTGTGATAGCCTGGGAGAGGTTTCAGGGGTTTGATAATGTCAAGGAAGTTTCTCTTTGAAGATCTTATCCTGCACTGGGGAAAACCCAAAACTTTGCAGCCTTCTGTAAATATTTGGAACAGCAGGAAGCACTTTTGTTTGTTTCTTCTTGCTTCTGTGGTTGTATAAGGTGAACGTGCCCCAGCCCAGCGTCGGTCTGTGGCAGACATTGAACAGTGCTGCTCATGGGGAGATTTAGTACATGTTCCTGAAAAAGAATTGGGAGGGCCCACAGGAGCTCGGTTCTACAACATGCAGGGTGAAAGTAGAACAGAGTGTTGAGTAGAAATGCCTAGTTATCATTGGGCAAGCTTAGAAAAGTACAGGAAAAATGCCATCAACAATGAGGAGAAAATGTTATGAGGAATTTCCATCAGAATGGCCACAGTCCTCCTCAGAGTGACTTAGGAACCTTTTCCAGTCCAATTTTGAGATTTTTAAGAGCTTCTAAAGGGCCAGGTAATGTACTTAGGTGGGCCTGCCTGATTCAGCTGTCCAGTGGTAATTAGACAACTTCTTATTGCTTATCTGTATATGTCCCATCTTTTATTTGGGTATTGCATTGCAGGCTGGTGGAAATTGCAGTGAATCAGAAAGCCATCGCTTTCTGTGGGCATCCATTTCTGCACACTGGCATCTCTGCTGCTGGGTAATGTGACTTGCCTCACTACACCCAAGGAATCCAGTATGCCTGCACTATAATCCTCATTTAATAGACTGTTACTTCAGTGATTTTCAAGCCTCTGTGTCATAAAAGAAAGATTTGGAGGTTTTAGGTTCATAACAAGTTGAGGACTTTGGGAGAGCAAATAGTGACCTGAGATACTGTGTGTCTAAGTCCTCAGATCAAATCTGATGTAGAGCAAATAAATGGACAAATGAAGGTATAATCCTGGAATTTCTATGAGCTAAGGGATAGTATTAAGCTAACAGAGAAATTCGCTGTCTAGTGAGGCTGTTATCTGATAATACTAAGTGCTTCTGGAAATGTCATTCTGTGGTTAGCTGCCTGCAGTAATACTGTTCCTCATTCTGGAATGCTTTATCTTGGGATACAAAATGGATGGCAGACATTCATTAATGAAACCTTGCAGTGTTCCCATGGGATTTTCAAGGTTTTTATCGACTGTCAGTCTGATGAGAAGCATTAAAATGTCCAAGGGTCACACTATGGGTCTGTAACAGAGGTCAGTGTAGGGCCCTGGACTCTTTGTGCTATTGAGAGGTGTAACAGAACTGCCATAGAGTCTGTCCAGCCAGAAATGAAATGGAAGTTCGGGAGAGGAGGAAGATGTGTTACAGGTTGTGAAGAAAAGGCTGAAGTCAGATACTGAATCTGATCTCTTGTAACTTGCTTGTCTTATGCACAAGTGGGCAAATTTGTCAGAAATGACAGAAAATAAGGCTGGAAGGGCTTTCAGGAGATCATCTAGTATCCGTCTGCTCCAGGAGAGGGGAGGGAAGAAAGCTCATTATACCCAAACCTCGCCTGACAGGGAGAGCTCTGCCACAGAAAGGTTTAAGATAGGTTGAACATACATTTACTGTCTGTGTTCAGAGAAGACTTTTTCCAATGGCTAATCTAAATATCTTCTGCTGTAAATTAAGACATTTCTTTTTCAGCCTCTAGTGGCTACGGAGAGTTTTTATTATTGCCTTACTGCGACCTTTTATGTGGTGGATGGCTGCCGCAGTGTTACTGTGGGCTTGCTGTAGCAGACATCGCAAATGCCAGCTGCTCGGCAGAGTAACCCGGCCTAAGACTTTTCCTCTAACCCTTAAGAAGTAAAAAGGGCAGTTCAAACCTTTGTGTGTTCATACTGTTCGCTATGTAAAACTGTTCTGCTGTACATTTCTGGTAGTTAGGAGTTACTAATTTACCTGTAAGGTATTTTTACTTCCCTTTAAAACAAACAGCTCCCCCCCCCCAAACACCCACACCCAACCCTCCTTCTGGTTATTTCTGGTTTCTTATAAAGAGTTTTGTAATGGATCTCTCCTGCAAAGCCTCCCCTCTCCAGTGATACCCACACTGCTTGAAATAAGATAATGCTTGAAATAATAATGGAGATTTGACTCCAAACACTTTATGAACCATAAGCTTAAGAATAATAGGAAGCTTTAGGTCCTAAACCATCTCTGTATTTTGGTCTGGGTCAAAGTGATGTGTTTTGCTGGCTCTGCTTTGGGTATATTCTAATGATGAAATAAGAATTTAAGAGTACAGTTTGTGACTTCTGTGCAGTCAGACCCAGATATTAATCAGCCCTGGGTCGTAACACACTCTCTCTTCGAAGAGGTCTGACCTGTGTGGTTGAAAGAGGAAACAGTTTGACAGATGACCGAAAGTGAGACAATTGTGCACTTTGGTCTGACAAACCGCTATGGTGCAAGTCAATAGTGCTGTAACACCTCTATGGAACAGCAAGTACTTTCCCCCCTGTGCTGAAGGCGAGGGGTGTGTTGGGCTGGGGAGCACAGCTCTGTGGCCGTGCTGCAGGCCTCTGGGAGAAGTAATTTCTTGCAGCTGCTTTTCACGTAATCCCATCGTTCCCGTTTTCCTGCCATGTATATGAGAAACGCTTTAAACAACATTTATTTTTCTGGTCATTAAGAAAATGCAAAGCAGGTTCTTCAGTTGTCCTGTCATGTTGAACTCACTTTCAAAATGCTGTAATCAAGTAGTTTCTTTATGACAGTCCAAAAAAAAGAAGGCTGCTGTTCAAAGGAACAGGGTGGGAGCCTCAGTATGAAACGAGGTGACACCAAAGGACTTTGTTGCCTCCTTGAGATTCAAAGTGCAGCATTCTGCAAAGAAAGCGACCAAGACATTAGAAGGCTTGTCTGGAAGCTGTGAAAGCAATGAACTGGCTGATTTTGGCTGTCAAGCTCTCATACAGGTTACGTGGCCACTGGTGAGGAATTATGGGCGGGATTTGCAACCAAGGAAGATGTCTCTAAACAGGCACTTCACCCAGTCCATGGGTGGAATCTCACAATCTGTCCTTCTGGAACAGTTTAAGATACACCTCAGGAATTGCGGAGTGGAATTGCAGGTATTAGTTGTTTCTTACAGATCCTGGATGATTACAGTCTTTGGCAAGGGGAGAACCTTGCTAAGGGGACAACCCTCCTTGCTGAGACCTGATGGCAGCAAGTTGCAGATTGCAGAGGCTGAGAATTGGCAAACAAACCACCTCTAAGTTACACTAGTTATGAGAACATCATCGAGACATTCTGAAGTATAGGTTGTTCCATCTTTAGATTTCTTTGCATACTAATTTGTAGAAGCCTCCCTCTAGCAGAGTCTACCATCTAATTTCCTTTTGCAGCAGGTATTCTTCTTCAGGCCACCTCTCATTCCCAACCAAGAATCCTAGCAATGATGTAATACTCATTGGCATGCCTGTTGCCTGTGCAATTGTGTATTAGAAGGAGTTCCCCCAATATTTATTTCAGCTGCATTTTTAAAATTTATTTTTGTGCTCATAATTTTTAAAAAGAGAAGAACAACTGTGTGAAAAATCTGCTTTTAAGTGTAATTCTGAAATTATTGTTGATTTGCTGTTGTCTTTGCTTGGATTTCATATTTTTTAGTAAATAACTCAGTGTTACATATCCAGACTGTTTTTCAAAAGTTACTGGAATTTCTATAGATCAGAAGGGTTTGTTGATAAGGTGACATAAAGAACAGAAAATATTTGTGGAAAAGAAGCCCCCAGAAAGGGAGAAATTCAGTTAACAAAAATCCAGTGGATGTGGATAAATAAAAGAGTAGAGAAGATTCTGGTGCCTGGGAGAATAAGAAGTATGAGTTTCATTCATCTTCTCCAAAGCTTACACTATTCTGCATTCAAGAGACCATGATTTGATGGCGGTGGACAATATTTTGATATGTATTAGTGTGTGGCAAAAAAAAAAAAAAAAAAAGCCACAAGACAGTTTTTGACAAAAGCCTTTCCCCAGCTTGCACCTTACCAATGTATTTATATACCACCTGATACTGGTTTAATTTTTGTACCCATTTTGAGAATTTTTAAACAGTTTTGGGCTGATTTTGAATATAAAAATTCTTCATGTCCCCGAAAGTCCAGCTGTGAGTGAAAACTGTGGAGTTCCCACTGTTGGATGTGGTCAGTGCCACTGCAGGGCAGGGACAAGCAGAAAAGAAGCACTCAGCTCGAAAGAATCCCATGTCCTTACTTTCAAAGGAGCAGCAAAGTAACTGGTGTTTGAAAATGAAGGTGCACTGCTAGGAGATTTACTCAGTCCTTTGTTTTGTACTCCTGACACTTTATATGGGCTTAAACTCTGCTCATAAACATGATTGAGCTGTTACTTCTA
The DNA here is from genome assembly GCA_013401275.1 of Pandion haliaetus. Lineage (NCBI taxonomy): Eukaryota > Metazoa > Chordata > Aves > Accipitriformes > Pandionidae > Pandion > Pandion haliaetus. The sequence continues at coordinate 181,360 of VYZV01034870.1, read as the reverse complement.
ACCTTCTTGCCTTGCTGTAGAGATCTACATAAAGACATTTTCTTAACCTGCAAAGCCACATGCAGATCTCTGACTCACGTAGATTCATCCAGAAGACTGTGCAGTCCCCCCTCAAGCAGGGAGCCTCCTCGCCTCCTGGAGAGCCGCAGCACTGTTCGAGGAGGAGGATTCTTCTGCCCTTGTCTCATGTGTCCACTCTGAGAACGCTGTAGTCAGGACAGCTGAATTTTTTTCTTGAATTTATCACTGAATGCCTACATGATCATGACCACAGGCCCTGCCCATTTTCTAGACTTCCTGATCAACAGAATGGAGGTGACACAGCTCTGCCTTTTGGGTGAGGGAAATGCGTGGCTAATAAGGACTCTGGAGTGGTTTGAGAAGGGAAGATTATTACAAGGTCTGAGCACCATTGAATGGCAGCTTGGAAATAGGTCTATTTTTATGAGCTTCATGGTGCTTTCAAAGAGGGTTTGTGAGCTGAGGAAACACCACCTCATAATGCTGTTGCTGACCTTACCTAATACCTTTCTAAATCTTCTCAGTGTTAGGCATATTTGTTAATTTAGCCTTTTCAGCCCCCTCCCTTCCTCACCAGCAGGGAAGGAGGTAAGTATTCCTATCCACATTTTATATCTTAGCAAATGCAGGATTTAATAATTTTTTCCTAGTTACAAAGCAAATTGCTAGAGGAATTAGAGAGGGAACTTAAGCATCCTGTGCCTGTAACCCCATTAGCAGTTTCCCTTAGGAGTATCAAGTCCACAAGTGCATGGATCTGTACTTTGCATATAATTCTCACTCAGCTCAATACATTTTCTGTTTACCGATCTGCAGACTGGAAATAATGATAATGCCAACCTGTCAGGCATTATCTGAAGCTTACAGTTGTATAAAAAATGCTAATTGTTGAAGGTGAAAGTCTTGCTGATTGAACATTGTTCCAGGCGGCTGTGGGAAATGCGAGCAGTTACAGTGGGGTGGTTGTTTTGGCTCATTTGCAAGGGCATCTCAAAGGAAGAAGCCACATTTTGCACGGCCTGCTGACGTTCCTGGACTGTTCCTGTGCTTGTGTGTTTGTAAATGTCCTTTGTTTTCTGTACCATCCACAGAGTCCCCCCCAGAGAGGTGTGGGCAGAGGCGCAGCATGCCCAGCGGGGTCACTGAGAAGAACCCCACCATGGAGCCTGCTGCCACAACACCCTTCCGGGTCACGGTAAGTGTCTCTCCCCATCTTAATGATTGTTATGGCACCTTAATGATTGTTACGGGGTTTTGCCAGAAGGGAGAGGAACTTGCTCATCCTGAGAGAAGAGGTGGTGTATGTGAAAGTAGTGTATTACTTACTTTTAAGTAAATGTGTCGTTAAATACTGTTAACAACAAGCAACTCTAAAATATTTCTTGGTAAAGCAACAAGGTTTGAATATGAATCTGGAGCGGGTTTTGGTAAGTTGTTTCACTTGGGAGATGTTCCTGGTGAATCCGAGGGCAGTGCAGTATATTCATAGATGTATTTACTGGTCTGCAACTGTACATTACGTCCTCATACTCCTACAGACAGAAAATCTCCTGTAGAAGAACCTGTCATTAACTAACAGGAAACCTGCCAAGCTGGTGATTCCCCAGAGCCTGGTATCCTCTCCCAGCAGGAGCCTAGAGGAGCTATTCACTGTTTTCCATTTCTCCGATCCTTTTGCTTTGAGATGCTCTGCTAATAACACTGTTTTGTTGTTGTAGCAGTATGTAAAGAATGGGAAGTCATTTGGGAGTGGAACAGAGCAGCACCACTAACCAGAATAACAGTGATACCAAAATCAAACAGGACAAGCAGTGTCTTGTTGCTCCATGGGGAAGAGCACTACTATGTCCATTTTACAGAAGGGAGCCAAAGACCCAAAGAAGTCAGAGCTAGTGGTTGACTGAGAGATCTGTTGGTGCTAAGCCCTAGCTCTGCGATGCTGCAGATGACAGAGTAGTTGCCCACAGTTTCAGTGCAGTGTGAGGAAGTGTAATGAGTCTAACCACAGGACTCCCCTCTCCCTACACTCTCTGCACTCCTACAAGATCAGATGTTTGGGCTGGCTTATAGCTTTAGAAGGTAGTCCCTGTCGTGCCTTGGAGATAGTTCTGGCGTGAGTTAAAAGTCTTGGTTTTTTTCTTTAGTTAGAATGTGCACAGGGTTATTTATCACTGCCTCCCCACTGATATAAGTCATCTCTCTAACATCCAGCACATATTAGATAGACTTCTAGAGTGGATCACAGTAATTTTTACCACAAGGATTTTGTTACCTAAGGAATGATACCAAATCCAAGTAATTGTTTAATGTAAGAGTATGCTCTGCTGACAAATAGAAGCACAATGGTGTGATCAAAATGAGTATTTTTTTGAAAGTGGGCGATAAACATGCAGCTAAGACTAGCTGGTTTTTTTTTTTTTTCCTAATGTATCATCAGCCTGGACATGTCTATAGTTCATGCAGTAGTCTTGGGAGGCTGGAGCTTTGTAATCAGCTGAAGTTACCAAGGTCTTCTGGGTAAATTTAGGGTAACCTCCAGTAATAGTAAGAGAGAAATCTATTTAGAGATTTAAAAAAATACGTACAAGCATAAAGTATACACAGCTGGAGATGGTTATACCCAGTATGAGCGATACCCAAGGCAATCAGAAGGTTATATTTTCAAGAGGAAAATGTCTGCTATATGTGGATAATAAGTTTGCACAGAGGTATTTTTATTCAGAGAAGAGGCAAATGGTCTTGGAGATGGTTTGCTTGATATATGTTTATAGGTTTTTCTCTGCAGGCCACACCTACTTTACAGGCTCACCTGCTTCATAACAAGCCTGAATAGGTAGAACCAGAATTTCAGAGTAAAGACAATGGTGCAATCTAAAAAAAATCTGAGCACACCCAGTTCACCTGAGAACATTTGCACTGATGAATGAATCATGAATAGCAGTTTGTCCAAGTAGTTTATTTTAGTTCTATAAATTCTAAATTTGTGAATGCATAACATTCTCTGTGGAGCTATATTCTGAGCCATCACATGCTGAGTATATGAGAGTGTGGGTTTTGGTGCTGCCCTATTTGCTAAATGAAATGGGCAGAAGTGATTAAAACAGTGAGTGGATGGCAGGAGATGAGTTCTGTTTTGAAGGAGTGTGGCAAATAATGAAGACAAACAGAAAAACAATGGAGGATGAGATGTCTTTAAGCATTTACTGTAGGGGCATGTTTGTTTTTCTTTTTCTGGAGTTGATGAAAGTTATTTTGCTAAGAGCTCCCTGTTCTAACAGGTCAAAACAGAGAGGGATTGTCTTTTGGTCTGATTCTTCTTGTGGTATCACCTTTTTGCTAAGTAAGGTGCATCTTGTTTCAATGCCAAGAGGGAAACTAATTTTTTTCTCTAACCCTCTTGTTCCTCAAGCCATATACCCTCTATCTGAATTGATTATCAGTTACAAATGCTCTAAAACTCTGATCATGGCAGACAGAAACACAGTGAAGCTAACTGAATAGGCATACTTTTGCTTTGTGCCTTTCATTTATCAGAATCTATCTATCTCAGTAAATTAGTATCTTTGAACCTTAAACAATGTACTACTTATTGATGAAAAAGGCAAAGAATGATGGGAGAACCTGGATTCTTTGCAAGACAGAGGATTTATGAGTATTTTTCTTAGTGTACTTGTAGTCAGTGAAAATAAAATGCTGTTTATTCCTTTTCCAATGGCATATATCCTGCTTTATGTTTTTAGAGAAGTTACTCCTATCTTTAAGCAGGTTAGTTCTTTTTAGTGAAACAGCCGATGTGGGATGTGGTTGCTTGCTTTGACTGGCTGTGTTATTCAGTGTGGATTAAATAAGGGCAGTCATCACATGGATAATACGTAGCATTTGTCTTCTCTGAGTTACAGTCCACTGTCATCTCATTTCTGTTCCTGCTCAGCCCTCCGAATGTTATTGCCATTAATATGAATGGCTTCATTACATACAGTTTTTATGGCTTCCCAGATTTCAGCAGATGTCTGACTTAAGAAATATATTCTCCCTCACCTTCCTTCATTAACCAGAGGAACATTAGCAGTCAGTCCACTCCAGCCACTGGGAATAGTAATTAGTGCTTTAGTTTAGTGGTAATGCGATTATTGCTTTTGAGCCTGCTGCTGTAGGTTTTGATGTTGTAAGCTTTTCATATTTTACAGCTGATTGTTCTTCCCTGACATCTCCATCCTTCTGCTGTTGAGTCTCCAAGGGACTAGTAAGCTCAGGAGCCATTGCATTCAGCTATTTTGACAGTGTTGCACTCCCAGTTGCTTTCTTTGATTTTAAAACTAAAGCAAACTAGGGTGGAAGTGCTCCCTTCCCATACAGAATTTGCCAGGCAAGTTACAGTTAATTGGGCATTATGGTTTTTGTAGCAACTTTGGAAACAATAGCTCATGCTAGTTTTTTGAGTTACAGAATATCACCTTGAAAATCAAGTCTTAAGATTTCTACATCTTAATATGTGACCTAGCTATTCTTACTCCTTGTACAGAAAGAAATTTTTAATAGAGCTTCTTAAACATGAAAAAATCTTCCCTAGTCCTAGTTATTTCATGTTGTAAAATGATTATTTTCCATGTAAACCCATCTCACTTAAGTTCTGTGCTATCAGAGCTTTGTATGATCTGATGCAGTCTAATGAATTCAAGTCTCTAATCCAAGTGACTGCTCATCTGAAGTCCCCGATTCTGAACCTGCTCTAAGCACCAACTGCAGTATTCAGTTTTTAGTCTATATCTGTTTGGAAGACCAGGAATGTATTTCACATCACCAGCTATACAGTGCTTTGTGTGGACTAGAAGAAACCTTTCTGACTGCTGCATCAGTGCCTAGAAACAGTAGATTTGGTGCATGTCAGTATAAAACATAAGCAGGGAAATTCTGGTCCTAATGAATTTATTGTATCTGATACACTCATGGAAGAGACTGACTGTCCTCACACACGTTTGCAGGAGACATTATTAAACAGTCTTGTTGGAACCCTTCCTATTTGTCATAATTCTTCCCCTTGAACGAAGAGACCTAATTAACAAGTGCTTCAAGAAAAGTCAATATCTAAGGATAGAAAGACAGAAGTCTTCACTTAGCATCAGATGTCAGTTAAAATGTTGCCCTCTTAGGTAGTGATCTAGAGTTGTCTCTACTGAGAATGGGTAATTGGCAGCAGCTGATAACACTCAAGAACTGTAGACAGCAGTGTAACCAAGGGCAAATGCTGGACTCTTCTCCTTGCCCAAAGGGACATGAGTAAAGCCTTGCTGTTGACTGACATTTACCTTTTAGGAGAATACAGAGAAGCATTCAGCCTCTCTGCATTGAATCCAGATAGCTTAAGGTGTGAGATGAGTTAAACCTTAAATTTGTGTTGTAGTTTATCAAACACAGGGACCAGAAGATGAGAAACTCTGCTGGGTACTAATTAGATCCTCTTGCTCTGCCCGCCTTGCAGGGAAATCGCGAGCAAGGGTGGGATTGCCGAGACTTGCTGTGGGATGACTTCTGTCCCATCTCATTAGAGTACTGCCATCTATTGACTGCTTTTATTAGAGCCTGATTTATTTAGTTCTCTGTGCAAATATCCCAGGCCAAGCGGAAGTCCAAACTGCCAAGGAACTTGTGCAAAACAGTTGGACTAAGTGATTGGATCAAGAAACCAGAATGATTTCTTGCTGTTAGTCTACCTCACTGACTGTGCAAGGAGCCTCCTTCCAAATAGAGTGAATTAGTATTACGTGTGTAGTCTGAATATTTTTAAACGGTTTGAAAATGTCTTTCTGCCTTTCTTACAGAGCTGTGTCTGAGGAAGCATCTGTATACTCTCTCTTACCCCCAAGTGCTAGATAGAGTTTAGGATTTTCTTCTCTCCAGACCTTTAATCCTCAATTCTAGTATCAATCATTTGCTTTCCAGGATCTCAGAAACCACTTCTGTGCTTCTTCTGGTTGAAGCCACACTGGCTACAAAAAAACCCCCAGCAAAACAAAGCCAAACCAAAACACATTACAGCTATAAGCTACATGATCAGGCTGTCCATCCATGGAATTGTATAAACTGGATTGGAAGGGAAACAATTCTCAGAGAAGCTTCAAAGGCCAAACCCAGTGGTGTAAACACACTCCTCACCGGCTCTTTGTCAGTCGTGAAGATGAGTATCCTCTCCTCGCTTTCTCGCGTTCCTTCATTGTCTGCTTGTTGTCTGTTGTTCTGCACTTTGAGTGTGATGTCTTGGAGCAGAAGCTGTCCTTTGTGGTTCATTTGTCATTGCTCTGCCTTTCAGGCCCTTTAATAATGAAGCATTTGTAGTCACAAAGAAATATGAAATCTTTCTAGGTTCTAGTTCTTCGTCTGCTTGTAATGTTAACTTGTTTTCCAGCAGTTTTTCTGGCTGTTTGGGTTGGGTACACAGCTGAATTTACAGTGTTACATTATAAGCTACTCTTATGGCATTCCTCCATCTATCCTGTTTTTAATCCTTGATAAATGAAGTATTAAATACTAATGGCATATCGGTAAATGGAAACTCCTGGAGAGATGAAAGTGAGTAACCATTCTACCATTCCTCTTCACTGAACATAATCCTAAATAATGGAATCCTAGTTCAAGCTGATGTGGACAATATATCGAAGGATTTTTTTCCCCAAGTTTTTACCTGTGCATATTATACACTATTTTCCTTTTTTTTTTTTTTTTTCAAAAGCAGTCATGTAAATTATATTATAATAGTTTGACTTTGGAGAATTTATCTTCCTGTATTATGTGAAGAGCTGAATGGTACTTCCCTCAGTATGATCACCCCGTCTTTAATTGAAATGTAATTGTTTACTAAACCATTCCAACTAGAAGGGAAAATTACTATCATTTTGGTCTGTGGCTGCATACATTAAAGCACCCCTTTTACGGGGACTGAATTTAAGGAGAATAGGAACATTACCACATGATATATAAACAGAAAGCTATTATCATTAAACTGTCAAATGCAATTGAATTTGGATAACCAGTGTTAGTGGCAGCAAGAAATATGTAAATTACTTTGAGAATGTATCTGTCAATTCAGTCACCATTTCTGGAACAGGACATGCTTGGAAGCTTTGGGTTTCTGAGCATTGTAGAGATCGGAAAAAAACCGAGGTCATTTTGAGTATTTGCAGTTATTTCTAGTCTCACTGGTATTGTTTTGCAAAAATTAGTAGTGCTAACCTGACTGTCATTCTTTTTGTCGGGTACAACAACAGCATGCAGACCTTGTCCTCTTAAAGCATCTTTTGTTGATGGATTTCCAGGCTCTCTACAAAGGTGGCTAGTTAGTAGCACCCTCATTTTACAGCTGGGAAAACTCAGGTAGGAAAAATTAACTAACTTAAATTTGATCATGCAGCAAAGCCAGGAAATATGTCCTGAGCTGAATTTCTTAATTTCTAATTCCCAGTCTTGGTGTTAACCAGTAGCCAAGCTACTTGTAACTACTTCTCTGAAATCCTCCCTCAGTTTCAAGAGAATGAAATATTCTTCTCAAACTTGATGCTGCCATGTGAAAATGAGTAAGTGGTTTTCTGGACTCCCAAGTCATTGTTCCCAGGTCAGACATGCCTGGCTTTCTTACTTTGTCTGCCAGCATGCCATGTTGTCAAATTTCAACTTGCTTGTTATTAAAATTAGAGCCCTCTGTCTTATTTTTCTAAAAGTCAGCTGTTAACATAAATCTCTGGGTATTTTAGCTCTTAAATTTTTTGCATGTACTTTATGAGACATAGGATAAATTCTAGTTAAGGCATGAAACATTTTGTTTTAAAAAAAGGCAATCTTTTTCCATACTCAGTGCTACCTAGCACAGGTATTGGTAAATGAAACTGATTGTAAATACAATATGCTTAACTATTTGAGTCTGACCTTCTATATTGAAAATTTTCTAAGTAAACTTGGAGTTTCCAGTTGGGGGAGTACTGGAAGACAACATGGTTAAGGGTATGTGGGATTGTCAGATTTCAGCACAGAGCTGCAGTCCAAACCACTGTGGATTTATTATGTGCATCAAGCAGGAGACAGGAATGACAGGATAAAAGACATGGTGCTATGACCTGCTTCACTGAAAAGGACTCAGCAAGGCAGGGTATGGATTTTTTTTCCTTTTTGAACTGAATATGTTCCAGGGAGGTCTCTTTTTCAGAGCCTGCAGCTGTCTAAAGGACAGTTTTACAGAAAGGAAGAGGCATAAGGGCTCATCAACAGCTTAATTCATACACTGAGGCCACTTTTCTTTAAAAGTATTAGTGATTCTGTTTTAGTCATTGTGGGGTGGAGCATGGTTTTGGACTGCTTTTGATTGCTATCAAACTGGCATGGTTGGGCAGCAAAGCCCTCTGTTCCACAGGGTCTGTACGGACAGCAGCAAGGCTGGCTCTGGTATGTGGCAGTAAGGAGGGGGTGGAAGATGACCTGGTATTATTAGCATCTGCTAGATGCTTTGTATAAGAAGAATTAATACAGCTTGGTTAGCTCCTTAAGGGTAAGGATCCACACAGCATGCAGTCAGACTCTCTTATTTAATCTGCAGTGATGGCAGCTTCCACCAAGAGGGAAAAGGCCATGAATCACTAAATTGCTGTGCCCCAACTACCACTGAAACACACTCAGGAGTAGGGGAGAAACTTACATTTTTGCTTCCTATGTTAGGCCTGGGCAGTGGATTAACAGGGAAGCTTGTGTATCTAGCGAAAATAAAATCAAATACTGTGTAGTTCCCAGGTGAGAAAGGGGAAAACAAACATTTCACCAAGTTGTCTGACTCTGCAGTTGGTATGAATTAGCAGTTCCATTGATTTCATTTAGCTATTCCAAATGTTTACACTTTCTCATCCTTTGAGGACAGCCGGACCCACTCCTCGGGGGTATGTGAATCCCAGTGGCTTTCAGAGAAGCGTTGTTCAGGGTCCAAAGGAGGCCAACAGCAGAAAATCCTTGGGGCTGTGACAGAAGATCACATCCTTGTGCCAGGAAAGAGACTGGAGACAGGGAAGGAGTGAGAGTGAGAAAGCAGCTCCAAGCTCCGTCTTCCTGGAAAGCCTGAGCAAGCTTTTGTGGGAGAAGCCTGTGTTGTTCTCATTATTTTTTGACTCTTCTCTTTAGATCCCTCCATTCCTCCACTCCTGTAGAAGCAGTGTTGTAGCCATATGAGAAATACCAACAGTTCCTGTATGTTTTCATGGAGACAGCCCATGGGAGGAATATTTAAAATTTAGGCTGTAAGTAGGGCTAATAGGAAATGCTAATTCACATTTCATTCTTTTGATCAGTGTATATTGAATGATAATTACAATGATAGTACTTGGCACTTCTGTAGCACCTTTCATCTGAGGCTGTTAAAGTGTTCTGCCAATCTGAATGAATTCAAGCTTGCAGTCGCTGGGGGGTTGTAATTTATCATAATGCCTTAAAACAAATGGGGAAACTAAGGCACGGAAAGCTTATATGACTTTCCCCATCTTTTATAATCTGTATAAAAGGGTTGGGACTGCACAGTAGTGCTGTTGGTCATCTTACAAGGAACAAAACCAACTCAAGGCATCATTTAAAATGGTGAAAATGATTAAAACTGTCCAGATGACTGGCCTTTACTCTCTAAGATGTATTTGGCATTTTTTGTGGCAGTTCCACAATTTAATACATGCTCAGATGCTCTGTTGTATTTTTATCTGTTGCAATTATTTGAATTCCCTCCACAAAGACAGACAAACAATCTCAAACTCTCACTGGATTTTTCAGCAACATACTTGGATTCATATCAGTTCTTTAGAGTCTTCCATTTCCAAAGGACGATTTGAACAGAAGTGGCTACCTCTTGCTCATTTCAAAACTACTACCAGAAAAAATTTGGTAGTATTTCAAACTCTTCCCTGGAAGTCCAAATGCAAACACTGTACTAATTGATAGGTTGTAGGGAGACAAGTGAATCTGACTAGTTTCATTTCTGTGAAATGGATGAGAGGCAGAAAGTAGACAAACAAAAGCTTTAAACCTCTAGGCACTGAAAAAAATCTCAGCTTGCTGGTAGCACAGAGAAAAGACGACCATTAAAATATACAACTTGACAGTGCCCCTTTAATTTGTTTCTGGGTCACAGATAAAGAATTGTACTGCAGATATAAACGGTAGGATAATAAACGCATTCTGTTCTCCCACTTCCAATAGCAATGATGTTGTGCTTTCAGAAAACAAGTCAAATAGTGTAAGATATTATTTGAATCTCTTAGAGAGCTCTGATAGAACACGAGTTTCCATTTAATCAGGACCTTCATCTCTGAACTTTTTCCTTTTGGGAATTTGTATTGCTTTAGCTCATGGATATTAGATATTAACTTAGATATTAAATTGATTGCAGTGGAATTAATAGAAATGTGTGTGATTGCCACAGTTAACACTGAATGGTTATCAATAAATTTCTTCCAAGTTTTAACTTAATTTCTGAGACATATTTTTTCTCGCTTAGACTAAACACTTCTCTGTAATAGCCATAACTATGCCATAATTTGAGCCATAATTTCTTGGACTTTCATTGTGACAGATGGTTCACATGTTATCTGCATACTTTGGTAAGAACTTAGGGTGCTGTGACAGTAAATCATGTAAGAGATGCTTCAACCCAGTTGGAAGTGATCTTGTCTGTGGTGTTCACCCCTGTGGGAGTGTCTGACTTTAACAGGCATGGAAGAGCTTATGGCACTTTCTATTGAGTAGGGCTGCTAAGTTAGATCATTGGGAAGTTGTTTTGGAGGTTTCTTATTCCCATCGACATCCCAACCTAGTGCTGCCTAATGTGAGAACATTTCTCCAGGTGGTGACACTGTTGTTCCAAACCAAGCACAGCTACTTGAAACAGCAGATCTGATTCGGATGGTCTCATGATGATTACATGGTCTCATGATACTTGCAGTTGAATAACTTTTTATTACTGTGGGTCTGTATGTAAACATACATGTCAAGATGACATTGATTTCTATACTTTTTTCAAACTTTAGTTACCATGGAAACAAGATTCACTTTCTCCTCCATACTGTTGCTTTTCCTCAGCACTGCACTCTGATAAGGAGTAGACCGTATTTGTCCTCCTCCCCCTCTTTTTTTCCTAGTGAACAGTGATAGTCATGGCTCAGGCATCAAGGGTAATTTGTGAGAGATGGTATAAGCTATAATGCCTTTCTTGAGGTATTCTGGTATTCCTGGGCCTGGCGCTCTGCCAGCAACTTTTGTGTCTTTACCCTTCTCCATAATTACTGTGGATCATATCTTACCTGCATCATTCTTCAAAGCACCAAGGAAATTAGCTCCACAACTAATCACGTCTTTATTTCCTAAATCGCTCTGTGTAGTTATGTACACTGTTCTGCAGAATGGGATTCACAGTGATCAGCATAACCTGCCTCTACCTGCCCTTTTCTCCTCCCTTCGTTCCTGCCACTTGCAAGATCATATCCACATGTTTCCCATGATGTGACAGTCTGGCCTGATTATAGTAAATGATCAGTTCCCATGCCTTCTGTGGAACTGGTGGGAGATTTACCCAAGTGTGCGTTCCAGGCTATGACGTGCAGAGCTGTGTTGACTCGTGTCATGTTCAGAGAGCAGCTCGGAGTCCTGAGGGGCTGCGCCATGACTCTGCCTCCTTGCCGTGACCAGGAGACTTTCTGCTTGAGCTGCGCAGTGACCTCTTCATCCCGCTGTTCCAAGGCATGCAGGTAGTATAAGGAAAGGTGGAGCCCAGGTCTGTATTCATCTGTTCTATGCAGATGTTGCAGGAGTGGGTGGAATCTAGGATTAGTTTTCTTTCTACGCTCATCTTACTTAGCAGTTGATTATCTACTTTAATACTGAGAACAGAGATGACCATGTCTTTAGACATACTTGGGAAATAGGGCTGTGATATGGAACAAGATGGGAGCTCAGCATGTCCAAGTGATGCTCCCCTGTATCCCTCTATCCATTAGCTTCTGAGCACTGCAATCACCTTTCAGAACAGGGTCAAAAAGGCATCTGTATACCTTGCTTGGTGTTTTGTACCTCCCTGTCAAATCTAGATTTTTAAAAATATTTACAAATAGTAATTCAAGTTTTGCTAATATTAGGAGGTAGAGGAGGATACCTTCATAGGAAACAAGGCACTCAGAAAGTTGCACAACTGGTATGGCAGCTGACTCCAACTAAGGGACAGTGTGCGGGCCGTGCCTGCCTCCTGGCTTCAGACCTACTTTGAATGAAGCCTTCCTTGATAATTAGCAAGTGAGTCAAAAACTGTTAAGGAATAAATGAACGAGACTTAAATCTGCCTGATAGAACTGAAATTTCCTGCTGGGTGACAAAATTCTGCTTTAAAGATAGTAAATCCACTGCTAATAATTAGGCAAAAAATAATCACTGCTAAGACCCCAAAATAGGATCTGCCCCTTAAAATGTCTGTCTTATTATGTTGAGGGATAAAACAGCAATGAACTTAATTTTTGCCTCCAATTCTTGAAGGACATTATTTTCGGTTCATACCTTGGGCAAACTTTCAATTTGAGTGTCCTAGGAAACATAATTGTCAGCTGTGTAGTTTATTGGTACCTCACATCACATTCTTTGCCACCTTAACCCAAAGACCAGACACAAGGTACAAACTTAGGAGGAAAAGGAGAGCAATAAAGGTGGAGAAAAATAGCAGGGAGTAGTCTTGCATTGTTTTTCAGTTCAATTTAAATTGATGACTGAATATTTGTGATCTCACCTGAAAAGGAAGAACTGCTGGGTCCTTTTCATTTTTATTTTGCATAGAGGGGGCAGGTAGAGACCTCACTTCCAGTCTCTAGATGGAAGTGTGCTTATTTCTAGCCTCTGGTTTCTATTTTAATTAGGAGGGGACTTTGAGATTTTGAGAACTATCTTACAGATTTATAAAACCACCTAAAGTTCTTGATTTTTTTTTGTGGTATAATTTCAAGTGGAAAGATTCCTTCTATCCCATCCTAAGGATTATTGCCTGTTACAGTCCTAAGCTTTCTTAATCAAAAAATTGTCTGATCTGTGTGTCATGAAGGACAGAAAAACTGCTGAAAGTAAGGCTGGTATACTCCTGTAAGTGTCATATATGTGTTATATTTATCCTTTCATTGTAATTTTTCTCCTTTTTTTCAAAGCTGTAAGCAGAAAGTGAATCAAACTGAAATACTAATTTTCATAAATTTTGAGGTTAGGACAGAGCTTCCTCTTAAGTATTTACACAATGTCTGGAAATTAAGTTGTCTAGGTAGATAGGGAAAAATGCAAGATTGATGTATTATCTGAATTATAGTAGGTATTCACCGTACCTTTACAAAAGTTAACATTTTTGTTTGATTGCAACTGTAATTATTACTGAATACAAATGTTCCAATTTAAGCTTCAGAAATGTGGTGAAAGTCTTTGGAGCCAAGAGCATCTGCCTGAAACATGAGTTTCATATTTGAATGAGTAACTCTTACTGCAAAATTACACAATGAATCCCTACATTCAAAGGATAATAATAATTTTTTTATTCTAAACATATCATCTACCAACTGCTTTTTAAAATTTATTGACCTAGCAGCTGGTTTTGTGGAAAACGTGTTCTTAAAAGCACAGAGGATTTGTCAATGAAAAAGCAGTCACTTGATACCTGTCTGTAGACTTAGAGTCGGACATCAATATTGTGGAAAATGGGGTTATCTCTTCCAGTATTTGCTCTGCTCTGAAGATTTCAGATGGAAGTGAGTAGGAAGATGCCTGATGACTAGATACAACATGACATCCGCATGCTGCTCCAAGGCCATAAATCAAAGTAGGGCAAGCACGTATAAAACACTCATTAAACAGTTTACTCTATCATATAGCAAAAGTGGACTTTAAAAGAGAACATTAATGTAAACAGATTTATGGAGATGGTTTTCTCATCTCCCCTGTGTGTTTATTGCTCATCTTGGAGAGCTTTGATACCTGTTTAGCGTGAGGCAATGTATTTGAATGGTTAGGCTGCTGGCATAGGAATGAAACGTTCTTGAGAAGTAATCCTGGCTTTGCAGCTTATCTGCTGTATAGTCAGTGTAGCAAATCACTTAGACACAGCTACCTTCAAACTTGTTTCGTCTGTGACATGCCAAAAGAAGCTATTTTGACAGTATTTCCTACCTGCTATCCCCCACCTGTACCTGTGGCTCCCTCTTTTCTCCCCTTCTCGCACAATCAGCTTGTTGAAGCATCTTCCTATGGACTGTCTTTTAACAGGCATATTCTCATTTCTGATACTGTAAAAGAATTAAGTTAATCTGTGTTATATGAAAAGATACCTTTTTTCCTGAAATCAAAGGGCAGATTGGTTTACCCTGGCTATTCATATGCAGGTTATGTACCTGGTATAAATGTACTGAGCCCAATGGTCATTTACCCACTGGAGCTGAAGTTCCACCCCACAGTAACTGTTCCAAATGCAGCTCTTGAAAGCTCCTGGGCTTCTTAGACCATGGCAAAAGCACCGAAGGACTGTGGATCAGGATGTCTATGGCCATATGCCTTGCACTGATTTACTTATCACAGCAAGCAGGATCCTTTGTATTGTTGTATGCCAGTACCTTGTGCACAGGCTTGAAGTCTTAAGAACCTGCAGGTGTTTTGCCTTGGATGCCTTCTATAAAAAGTCTGAGTGATAGAAACCATCAATCTTTTCGGAGTTTGTTTGGTTTTCGTGCCTGAATGGGATCACCAGGCATCCAAATACACATTGCTACCATGTCCTATAAATTCTTTATTTTATCTTCAGTTAAATCGCAACTACATTTTAAAAGCAGGATGAATGTAATGATTCACAGCTGATATCGAGTGTTTAAGTCATTATTATGCTACAAAAAGTATTGTGAAAGTTTAAATTTATAGGAGTGTGAATAATTTTCTGTCAGCTGGGGATTATCCCTTTTAATCTAAAAGGCACTCATTCTCTCCATATCTGAGGTTTCAAAAATATTTGCGTGATTGGAATCTGTTGCTCTCCATTGTAAAATAAATCTCCTGCAGGTACAGTGTGTGGGAGACTGTAAATGTGAAACTTACTACATTTATTGAAAGTCAAATACTTGAAACTGTATCATAAAGAATTGAAGTCTCTGAACTCATAGGATATGTTTCCAAAGTAATGTTTTAGCTGTGTATCTCCTGGATTTGGAGTTTTTGTTTGAAATCACTTAAACTCTCATGAGTGTAACCCAATGAGGATGGTTCTTTAAAAAAAAAGCATAGAAAATTGTTGTGGGATTTCTTAGGAGTCTAGAAATTGCTTTTCCACCTATGGCCTTCTATCTTGCATTGGATATTTGCTGAAAAACTGGGTGTTTCCCCCAGCAATACGATGCATTCCAGGTCTGTAGTAGCTATGCTTTTGAGAAGCTGCATCCGGAATAATTGCAGGCATATCTGCCATTCCACAAGTAAGAATGGGCATTTTTTGAATGCAAACAAGGTATTAGCACAGCTCATCCGGGCTTACGTGTAAGGTTTTACAGATACATACTGCCTGCAGGCTTCCTTTCAGAGATGCATTATCTGAACTGTGTGAACAAGGGTGTACGTCAGAAAGAAGCCATTAAAATACTGTCTTGGAAATTATTTGAATAGAGCATGGTATATATGTGACAGTCAGCCATTCTGGCTGGCTTTCCAGAGTCAAGAATCAGTTGGTTTAACATGCAGGCAATTACCTGCAGTAAAACAAATTATGATAAACATCTAAGCTTTGAGTTTTTAGGAAAAAAAATCACTCTCTAGGCCTAAACTGGGGGAGGGAGCATGTTTTGGGAGTGATGCTTTGAGGAGGGATAGTTCATTGTTTAATGTTTTTGGTATTCCACTCTCCTTCCTGGCTGTATGAAACTCAGTCTCCAAAGCACCAAATAAGACCAGCTTGCTTCAGCGGTTAAGGTTAAATGCTTTACTTTTATCTTTTCATAAATAATAGTAAGAATGACTCTCTCCTAGAGGCCATAGATGTTGGGATGTTCCCTCAAATTTTCCTTGATGATCCTTACTGTGGCTGCATTAGTTTGTTTCTTAAAACCTTACTTGGAGAAATGTCTGTCTTTTTATGTTATTCAAGTTTACTCTTTGCAGTAACAAGTCCCAGAATATGGATAAAGTGATGCATTTTGTTTGCTTTCTAAATGACTGCTGTAATTACATTAGAAAGCAGGCTTCATGTACAGTGTGAATCCTTTTTTTCATTTAGACACTGCTGGGATCTTCAGGGACTATCAGAAGGCACTTTGCTTAGTCCTGAGGTTGTCAGGACACAGTTTTTCCTCTGCTGTAATTACAACCTGACATGGCAGTTGCCAGCACTTGGTTTTGACTTCTGTTCAGCAGCGACAGCTTTGTTCTAGGGGACTAAAGACGCTCAAGAACCTAATGTGAGCGCAGTTCTCTAAGGAGAGAGAGAACAGAGGAAAGCAAAGCTGCATTCCAAGGAGAAGCAGAGTGCTGGGATGGCCACAGCAAGCCTGGTTCCAGGAGCTGGAAAACAGCTCTTGCAAGGTGTTACCTGGTCTAACTTCTGTTCACCCTTGTGAAGCTGGCACTGCCCAGCACTGCTCAGGATGTGCTCTGCTTCTGTCAGGATTCTTCTCACTACAGGCAAAGAAGTTTTCTATATGAACACTTTGTCCTCTGGGATGGTTGACTCCATTGTGCCAGTTAAATAAGAAAACTTTCACCCCATTGGCATTCTTTCCCAGGTGGCATCCTTGCTTGGCTTCATCTAGGCAGTTTTTTCCTAGTTGGTTCTCTCTCTGGGTAAATAACTGGTTTTGTTCTTCAAGGTTACTTGCATTCTACCTGTATCTCTGTTTCTGCATCATGCATCCCTGATTGCTCAGTTACCCTTCTCCTACCTTCCTAAGGAATATTTATCTGTCTTGTTCAGATATGAAATGTTGACAGTATGATAATTACAGAACTGTGAACAAATAATCCAGACTAGTGTGGTTTTGTTTTAATAGGAGAACAAAAGAATCCAAATTGAAGAATCGGGTGATCCCTGAATAACAATGGCTGTTGAATTGCAGTTTTCTAGATTCTTCCTGGCAGTTGCATTCCTTCATTCAGACTCTGTTAACGTCCTGCCTGTCCCATGTGCGTGTTACATGCAAGTCATCAGCGCTAGTTGGAGAGTGCAGACAGAGACTTCCTGAGTTTTCTGTTACTTTACTGTAAGGCCTTGGCTTGCCAGAAGTTTTTTGGTAGTTCTCTTGGTTAGGGATTAAGGGGGTGTGCTGGCTGAGCGTGACTATTTCAGAGGCTGGGAGAGGAGTCTTTCCCTGGTAGAAATGAGCAGAAAAGGAACACAGTGAAATTCTGCGAAGAAACATTTAGCTGAACATCAGGAGAAATGTCCTGAGAGATAGTGCCACTGAGAGCTGCCAGTCTGTGTAATTCTCTCTCCAGGGCAGTGGGAGAAGACCCTGTGACCAAGACATTTTCAACAAGGTAGGTAAAACCTTTACGAAAATAGAGCATAAGCAGCAATCCTTTATTGGCCGGAGGTGGAAAAAAGATGAGATGTTATGTGTTGAAGCTATTGCTTCTTCTGTCTGTGATTCGCTGATACTTGCATGTATCAGTTTTGCTACATTCATGATTAACCCTCAGTGCCTCTCATTTGACGTAATTCCAGTTTTCATGACCTAGACAGACCCACACTGTCCCTTTGGTGACCTGTGGGACTTCAGTGCGTCTTCTCTGATTTTTCAAATGGACTGAACTGAGTGTTTCCAATGACACTGCAAATTTGATTAATCTTTTGCCATAGAAGGACAGTGTTGCTAAGCAGCGCTTACCAACATAAGCTGTTTCTCACATTCCGGGACTGCTTTATGGCCTGGCTCAGAGACATACCCTCTCATGCACTTAAGTACTGTATCTCCATTTTTATTCTCTAACTCTGGATGCCAGAGCACTAGTCTGCCCACAGTGTGTGGAGCAGAGGGATTTGAGTTTTTGTTGCTATCTATCACTGGACATGCAATGTTTTTGCAGCTCTTTTTTCATTCTTTTGGGTTTTATCCTAATTCCAAGACACTTGTGTCTCAGAGGGGCTTTCCTGATCCCTATAGAATAATGTTTTAAGGTAACATCAGTCAGAGCAAATTGGTTCATGGATGGATGTTACTTGCTCTTACTCTCAGACATAAGAGTTCCTTACTTCACCTCACCTCATCTGTGTGTTTCTTTAGGGGCTCACAGGATGACTGGGAAGGGTCCTGAGATTTATGAATTAAAATTGAGAAAGAGAAACTGAGGGACTTTTCACCCACTTGAACAAAGTCATGCATTCAGTCAGCCTCCTCTAAACAGAAGGAGTAATACACGTTAATCTATGTGTGTCCAGAGATAATGAGCTGTTTTGGTTTTTCCTTTAAGTTCACATCTCTTGTGCTCTGCGGACTTCTTGTAGGCTATTGCTCTCCTTTGTCCTTTCCCTGGGTTTGCATATTAGACAAGTCTAACTGATTGGAGCAAGCTGGTTTTTGTTATGTAAACAGAATTTGTGTTTGTTGGTTGATAAACTTGCAAGAATATAACTTCTCAAGGTTAACTCAGCAAAGATTCTTGTAAGTTTGGGGATGTCTTCAAATGATGCTCTGGCTGACAGTCTCCTGCCTACCATACGCCCAAGTTCAAAACGGATCCTATGCAAGCATTGCATGTGCTAGAAATGCACTTTTCGGGGAAGGGGACTCCGTAGGGGCTGTCTGTTTGGTCACCTTGTGAATAGAGCCCTTTATCACAGCTGACAGGAGGAGAACTGGATGATAGGAAAACAACTTACAATGTGCAAGTTCAAATCAAAAGAGCTGACAGTAATAAATTACATATGAAGTGTTTGAAAGGATACATATACATACAGGCACATGCCTCTATACACTGAATAAATAAAAAATATTTGATCCATAAAGGTCAGGACTATACATGAAATTCCCTTCCTTTCTTGTATCAATACCAGGAGACTGCTCAGTGGATTGCTTCTGTTCTTGAGCTTCCAGGAGACACATCTGATGCCTAAACTCACCCTCGGTATTTTTTTGGTCAGTGCACTTCTTGTTGTAGCTTAAAGCAGTCATCTTCTACAAAGAGAATAGTAGAGATGCACAAGTAGGTGTCTTTACCTGGTAACAAACAGTATCAAATGCTGCCCCAAAAAGGTTTCTGTTTTATTTTGAAAGCTAAGACTAATATTGGTAATTGTAGAAACAGGTAAACTCACTTTTTTTTTGTATACATTTGTGGCTATAATTGGATGCTTAGCATTGGCAAGGCTCTACTTGGTTCACAAATACAAATACTGATTATCCATTCAGTGGAGCCTCGGTAAAAGAGTATTTCCATGTGCTGTGGAAAGGCAGCATAGATGCTGTGCAAGGGTAGAAAAACACCTGATTCCAGAATTAAAGAAGTTTAATATAAAAAAATAAACTAAGATTCTAAAGCCCAGAATAAGGACAGGTCTGGTAGAAAAGATTTACTCCCAATTTTATAGCTATGAGCTTATCCCTGATATACTAGAAATAATGGACACCCGATATGAAGTACTGCATTACACATTTAAACTCATGGCAAGTACTTATTTATGGCAGTGTCATTATTATGAGTAGTGAAAAAAATTCCAATGTCCTCTCAAGTCCTCTGTAGTTGAGATTTGCTTGAACTACAACAAAAAGATACGGAATAACTATAAAAATAACCCCACCTGTTCACTAGTTCCTGTGATATGTCTTTATAGTGTTTATTTTGTGTGGTCTTTGGATAAGAGCATATACTAGGACTTCTGTTTGCTTCTTCAGTGTTCCTGTTAGACCAACACTTTCCCAGTGCCCATGGTTCAGACCCTCACACTTTGCCCCGTGTGTGTTTGGCCAGCCCCTCTCCCTGTTTTCCTTGCTCGTTCTGCTTAGCAAATTCTGAGAGCTGCCGGGACTCTTCCAAAGCAAGCTGCTCGTGATGCATCCAGCTTGATTTTTTGACATATTATTTTAAAATGTTACATATATTGTGTTTCCATGGTGCTGACTTTTTACCTTTAAAACTTTATCATGTGGGTTCACTGAGAATGAACATTAATGGTGTCAGAGTCAGTTCCAGATACGAGACTTGCATCATTACTTCATGTTTATTAAAATAGGAGCTCAAGATTTTGCTGTCTTTAATAGTCTACTCAGTTTTGCAGCCCTCCCTTTTTCTCTCTTCTTTCAGTCTCCTTATCATTGGCCCAAGGTGTGTGAAAGTATGCAGTTTCTGCATCTCAAAGGAATATGGTTCTGATGGGTTTGCACGTATGCTTTAAAAGTACTGTAATATTTAAAATATTTAAATATTATAATATAATATAAGATTAATTCCAGGTCTAGAGTAATTGGAAATGCCAAATTGAGAAGCAGGAAAAATTAGAATGAGAGTCCCACCTTCTTCCATCTGCAGCAAGATGATGGTATCAGATCTTGGGTTTGTCCAAATATGTAAGAAAAACCAGCCCAAATCACAGCAGACTTAATTGTCCTGTTTTGAATTCTGCCCATCCTGTTTTAGCTTAAGTAACAGTGGTTGTGATTAAGCTATTCCTCAAAAGGATTTGTTTTGGTTTTTTCTGCCTTTGTTCTTTGTGTCTTATTATAACTTCAGTCAGCTCTTCTGGTTAGAGCAATTGTATTCCAGACTTGAGGATGACAGAGTCAGAACTGCAGAAACAAAACAAGAAAAGCAAGGGCCCTTGCTCTTAAAAAAGTTAAATCACTGCACAGTGCAAGCTCTGTATGTCTTTTTCTTGCTAGGCTAGTTGAGTTCTGTGCCACACTCCATTGTGAGCTTTGATGGATGGTACATTTCCATACAACAGTGCAGGTTTGCATGGTACTATATTATTGACCAGAATGGTTGTCTCTACACCAGTGACCCTAAAATATCTTCTCTTTCTCAGAAGAAGTTAGGCTGTGCAAGGTTATAATTTATATAGTTAGTACCTCTGCTTACATTTAGAAGGGAATTTCATGATCTATTTTATGTCCACAGCCTAAAAGGAAGTTGATATTAGCCCAAGTTTTGCTTCATTGTATCCCAGCAGAACTTGAAAAGTCATTTGGGCTAAACAAGGCAAATCCATACTAAATGAAGCAGAAGCATTATTCTCATTTATGCAAGTTTTGCACTAGTTCTCAATAAGCTAACAGGTCTACACCTCGCAACGTGGCGTGGTAAAGGAACGTAATGTTGTGCACTGCAAGCAATGCAGCCACGCTACATCCTGGCTAACTGCTCCAAGAGTGCCCCTGCCCTGTGTGGACAGAGTGTCTCTGCGCTGGGCTGAGTTCAGGCTCAAGTAAGGACCTTCAGCACCACAGGTTGTGGCATCTCATGGTTGTGGCATCTCTTGGGTTCTGCAGATTTCTATTTTTTGTCATTTCATATAGCCTATTCTTCTGAATGAAACCTGCCTAAGTTAGTAGTTTAATCTTTTCTAAAATATTTTTACTGGTGGTAAATGCTGCCCACACATAGGAAGACACAATTCTACCCTAGGCAGCTCTCAATATAAACTTAAAAATAACATGTAATATAAAGGGCAATACTTTAATTACTAGAACTCACAAGAATGCAGCTAGGCTAGAGGAGTAGGCAATGTGCATAGGGTAGGATTAGCCTCATTTGTCTGGAGATCAGAATCAAATGTTGTTTAAAGTCATAAATGAAGAAGGAATGGATGATGTTCTTATGATCTCACCAGGAAAACACGGCGGTCACACCCCAGGTCGGATCCTCTCTCTCTTGTATTTGCGGAGACCAACTCCTCTCTCTTTTTTTCTTACCCCATCTAAAAATTACAGAAGGTAGTAATTCACACGTTAGACTTTCTGATCTCTGGCATGCACTATGGAGGTGCGAAGGATTGCTATAGCAGCATAATTTATCAGCATTAAAATCTCTGACATATCATTCTCCCAAGGAAGCTAGCAATGAAAACTGAAAATGGCACAGTGTGATCTCCTTCTTGTAGCAATGAATGTAAAAACAATGGGAAACAGAAGGAAAGTAATGTCTTACTGCAACCCTAAATTCTAATTTCCAAATCCTGCACGAATCATCTAACAGTTGTCGAGATGTGAAATACAAGGTAGCGAAAGAAAACTGAGCTCATTTGCTGCAGAAATTATTTGGTTTTTTTCCTTATCAATCCCCTGTCCAGAGTTCAAAACTATTACTGGATTCAAAGAAGTGGCTTGATAATATGATGGCATATTTGTGGCTAGGCTGGCAGTGATAACGGAAGTCCAGTCTCCTGCTTCCGGGCAAAAACTGCTCACCAGTGGCATTTAGGGAGATACTGCATGATTGGCCAGTTGCATATTTTTGATCTTTTCCTTCACAGCAAATATTGGCTAGTCTCCATAGCAGGCAACCAGAGACCTATCTAGCCAGAAGAACAAGAGCATGAAGAGTTGATATCATGAGTATGAGGCTGATATCATGTTGATATCATGAGTATGAGGCTGATATGTTGATATCATGAGTATGAGGCTGGCTAAGGTCTGAGTACCGAGGGAAGTATCTTAGCAATGTTCTAGATAATGCAAATCCTCAAAGTTGCTGTTTCATAGTCCTGTTTCTCTAGACTATGAAAATTGTCTAAAGGTATTTCTCATGGACAAAACACTTTTGGAAAGGCCTTTGTTGTCTTATGTGTTGGCTTTGTGTAAGATGGCAAAGTGTAGATCCTGATGGCCTGTGTTACCTATTTCAATCATGCAAATAGCTCCCAGAGAAATACTCAGTTCACATGAATGCATGTTACATACCTCGTTTGTAAGTGAAGTGGCACTTAATAAATGTGAAACACCTTTGGTTATCTAGATGTTTCAAATTCTTGATGCACTTACAAACAGGAAAGTCACTTCCTTAACAAGAGCCACACAGGCTGCCCGAGGAAATTTTGCAACCTGAGAAGGACATAATGTGACCCATGAATATCCTAGGTGAGGAAGGAGTGTTTAAATAGCATGAACAAATGACAAGCTAGGTATAAGTTAGACTGTGTTTATCTTCCTGCAAGACATATAAAGGGTATTAATTTATAAAATGGAGCTGCTAAAGGCTGCATGACCTATATCCATTCCTTAAGGTTGACTGGAGAAACTACTGCGACTTATGCCTGGAGTGGAGGAGTGCTCTGTGGGTACGTCTGGGCTGCTGGTGTAGTAGCCAGTGGAAAGATACCCGTTCTTCTTACATTTCTTTCCTTTTGTGTGTCAAAATCGGTGCTTGATCCAGTGGATATCTTACCCCCTTTCCTGGGGAGGGAGAAGGGAAGCAGCGTGTGCAGAACCTCAGGTTGTGCAGGGATTTGCCAAGTTGTTTGTATCTAGCTAATTTATTTCTTCGGTATGACGGTGTGTGAAAGGAACATTTCTTTAGGCTTCACCCCAAAGTCCTGGTTTCTCTTTAAAATGCTAGCCCACTTTCTCCGCCTAATGTGCTTGACCCACTATGACTATTCTCCGACGCTGTAAATGCTGGACACCACAGTAGTATTATACTTTTATTGCCTTATTTAGCCAAGAGATTAAATGTAATGTTCAGATTATGTAGAACATTAACTCCTAACAATAAGCAAATAACACATCAGAAGCTTTGCTATTAAGACGTTTAGCGTTGGCTTTTCTGTGGAGCTCTACAGGAGCTGTGACTTACGTTCCATGGGGGAGGAGGCACAGCGGAGAAGAAGGCACTGCACGTTCAGTGCAAGGGTCTCTTTCTTCTGTAAAGGTAGTGCATACAGCTGCCGAGTCCCTACGCTGGGTTTATGCATGCTTTATAGGGTGGGTTTACGTGTCGCTAAAACACCTGAACCCAATTCTGCCAGCCATGGCTGAAAACCTGGGGGTTTTCGATCAGGTAACAAAGTTCTTGCCCATCTCCCGGTCGCTGGTGGGCAGGCGGCATCTCGTACCTCGGCCTGCGAGAAGGGGCTGCCAGCCTGGGCCAGCCGGAGCCCCGCGTCGCAACCTCTGCTCCCGTCAGGAGTTGCAGCGCGCTGGCCTCGTCTTCCAGACAGTATTTTTATGGGAGCTGATGGTTGCCAGGGTAACGGAGGCTTCGGGGAGTCTCGCGCCGACGCAGCGCCCTGGCCTCGGCGAGCGCTGGGAGCAGATGCCAGCTGCGAGCTGCGGAGCCCGGCTGGCAGCGGGAGCGGTGCCGCCGGCAGCCGCACATGAAGGGAGCCGGAGAGAACAATTCGCCCGGCTGCGCTCGGAGCAAGAGAGCAGGCTCAGGGCTCGCTCGCTTTCTCCCTTTTTTGTTGTAATTTAGTATTCTTGTCTCACCCCACAGGGGTTCCTCAGTCGTCGGCTTAAAGGCTCCATCAAAAGGACAAAGAGCCAACCGAAGCTTGATAGGAACAGCAGCTTCCGACACATTTTACCTGGCTTCAGGAGTGTGGACAATGAAAGGTAAGGGGACGTTTCTCGGAGGGTGGGGAGGAGGGTGTGTGAGAGAGAATGAGGATAGTGATTTTTCCACGTCTTGTTAATGTCTTGCTTACCTTACTCAGAGCAAGGGCCACATCTGCGATAGAAGTAGACTCGCTTAATTGCAAGAGGGGTAATTCTAATATGTTGGCGAGTGTACAGTGCAAGCCCTCCCTTTTTAGGTTAAACGACACGTACAGAGCAGCCTGACTGCTCTGCTTTCTTTTCCCCAGTAAATCCTAAGTTGATGCGCCAGCATATAAATAGCACATAGATGCAGCAGCCAAAGCTGACTGATGCAGGTGAGGGAGGGAGGGGAGGGATGCTCACACACTGGACTACATTGAACATTACCGGGTTACGCATTGGATGAAGAATGCCGTAGAACAATAACAATCATAATCTCCCCAAATCCCTCTCTGTCCCTTCCACACACACACATCTTCAGCGTTGCTGTTGACTGCTGTCATTATACTGAGATGGATTCTCGGCATGTGGCCGAAGCTGGTTTTTCTGTCTGAGCCATGACAGGATCTTTCAGTCCAGGAGGGATGCGTTGCAGGGAATGTGCAGATGGAGCAGATGAAGCATTTGACATGGGATGGCCAGTATTGGAGCAAATTGCAAGCCAAATAAAGGAGAAATGAGACCTTGGCTTTATTCTTCAGCTCAGTTAGAAAGTGTAGTAGCTCTTTAGTGGATTTGTGTGCATTTATGTATATGTAGATTTATGACTGTGTGCGCATGAGACAGGCACACATTCTGGGTAAATTTATGTGTAAATTCACATGCAGATCAAGGTCATGGTTGGGTAAGACAGACTTCATGACCAACCACAGAAACAAACTAGTGGTTTGCTTCCAAAAGGAAGATCTTTCAACCTTATGTGAATCATTTTGTGGAATGACACAGAAGTATTGAAGTGCCAAGAAAAGTCTATGTCTGAAAAATAAGCCAAATTGGACACACAGTGATGTAACCATTTTGTAGCAGTGGCATTTTAAAATACCAAGATGGTACTTTAGAATCCATTGAGTAAATGCTTCACTTTTAAAAGCAATGACAACTTTTACTTTGTTATAGCCACACTTATTCATTGGAGGGGCTGTGAATTTCTGAAACCCGCAAATGACAATTGTCGATCTGAATTTTTCCTTACCTGACCTATTACAGCCTCCTAAGCTTTTTCCTTCTGGATTCTGCAAGTAGAAGGTTTGTCCTGGTCAGTGCAGAGTAATATTCCAGGGGTTACTGTCTGGGAAGACAGAGTTGATTTGATTCCTGTGCTGCAGTTTTCACAAATGCTCGAAGTAGGGCACTGTGTTCCATATGGAAGACAAGCGAGTGTAGCTGGGCAGCCAGGAATCTGCCTACAGTGCTGCTGCTTCACTCAAAGAACAGGCAAATTAGACAATGTTTTCTTTCTACCTAGATGAGTTTTGTTTCTTTCTGTGAATTGGCACTATAGGACATGGGAATTACCTTTTCAGCCAGCCCTGCAGCCAAAGTCATTTTCCCAAATTAAGCCTTGTAATTTCCCTGCCCTCCCAGCACAAGAGCTCTGGAGCTTGCTGGGCAGCGTCCTTTCAGATAGAGCCAGGTTTACTGCAACTTTTCTTTAAAGAGATTCAGCAGATGGCTGTAGTGCATTTTCAGCGTAGAGCTTAAAGGATGGGTTAGAGGAGAGGTAGCATTTGGTAGCCTTGAATAAACCCAAGGATTTGCTTCTATGAGTGTTTAGAAACTGAAAATGAAAGGCTTCCGTTAGGCAGGTATCACTCATATGTACACTTCATCTATGATACATAAGCATGGGCTGATCTGGAGGAAACTGTCTGACACTAGCTTTTGACAGCAAGATTTTAGTCTCCTAGCTTTCATAGTAGTGTCAGATCTATAATGTAAGCAAGTATCCTGCAGAAGATCTTGGCTTTAGGTACTGTTGCTCGCGGAGAGGTGAAAGAAAAGCAGCAGCTGGGCTTCTCAGTCATGCATCGAGGTTTTGGTTACAGAAGATAATTTTATCTTCCTGAACATTCCCATCCACGTCTGCTGAAATGCATAATGCACTCACTTCTGTCTATGAAAGGGCTTGAGTCCCTTAGATCGCTCTCATACATTTTCTGCCGTGCTTCCTTGTCTTTCTTGCAATCCAAGAACTGTTTCAGAGAAGCATCTGGTATTGGAATATTTGCCTCTTAAATATTTGATTCTTGACTCCATCTTGTATCCAAGCTGACTGTTCGCGAACCGCTCCTTTGCTCATGGAAGTAACCATTATAACAGCATTCTCTTCTGGAGCTTTGTAGAATTTTTGTGGGAGATGCCATAGCAAAAATGAATAGTACAATAAATGCATTCAAAACACTCCAGGTTGAAATTGAGCTATAGTAGATCATAAATGATTCTGTTGCTTGGCTTCTGTGTATCTGAACTGGGACTGTCATGCCTCCTAGTTTCTTTATTTTTCCTTTTCTTGCTTGTCCTGTTTATCCCGCTATGTACAGCAGATAGATGTGTATATGAGATGTGCACATACATGTACAGACACCTAACTAGGTGGATGTGGTGTGTATGTAGAGCAGAGAAGAGAGTGTCAACAAACATATCGATGCTTTTTATCCTGTGTTTGATTAACGCATGCATTTAAATACATCATGTAAATTTAAAATGGAAAATTATTACCTCCTACAATAGTGAGAAATTTGTACAGTGTGAGTTCTATAACAAAGGAAAACAAGGAAATAACATTAAACATTGGAAAAGTCACAGAATGTCTCACTGGCATCAGTTCAGAATTGCCTTGTTAATTTTGTGTCAGTGGAGACTGGTTTTCATACCTTGCAGTGGCACAAAGAGAACAGCCAGGTTTCCAGTGAGGTCTTGCAGAGCTGCTCTTATAAAGCATGGTTACTGCGTCCTGGGGAGGAGCTGACCGCTCTGAGATGTGGGGGGGTCTCTTTGTCGAGTGGATGTGCCATCTTCCAGGGACCCATGTCCCTTGCCAGGCAGCTGTTTGCAGTTCTGCCACAGCGTGTGCATGTATGTTTGCAGCAACTATGAAAACTAACAGAATTCTGGTTTGGTAAAACCTTGGCCAACCATTTTTTCGTCTATAGAGAACATCCGAGGAATTGCTCAAAGTGGTTAGAAAAATACACTGATTATAGTCAAGCAGAGCTTATGTTTGTAGGAAAAACATGGTGGTTTCTCATGGAATTGGATTTTACGTTGACTGAGAAGGCACCTTTTGTTTGAAAAAAGGTGGAATAAGGGGTTTGCACTAACTTCAGTAAATTACTGTGGGGCTCACATTGATGTAGTTGGCCAAATTTTGCCAGTCTTTTGCATACTGATTTTTTTCCAGGAGTCCTGTTACAGTAACAGTAATAAAATTATTGACTGTGAGTAAGAGAAGCAAAATCAGACCAAGTATGACTAGTATTTTGTATGAGAGGTGCATTAATCTGGTACGATCAGTTTATATAAATGTGAGATTTAAAGGAGGATTGTGGAACGAGTGCTCCTTTCAATTTGTTGGCTGGTCAGATTGCTCGTTAGAGCTAAAAAGGGTTCCGTTAAAGTGGCTTTTTGCTAACAATGTGTCCTGCATCCTGATTTATTGCAGCAGCTAACAAAGTTTTTATCATGGAGCGCTGAATGTTTGTCTTTGTAGCAGCCTCTCTGGAATCAGCCACAAATCAAATATTTGGCAGATGGATTTTTCTTAATTGGACCCACATTTCTCCTACAAAATTTGTGCTGGAGAAAGTTTCTGGGTTGGGCTTTGGGCACAGGGAGTAGAGCCAGAGAACTGAGAGAAGGTTATTCTACTGCAGTTGTTAATTATTGTTGTTAGTGCATTTCTGATTGTTTTCTTCTTGTAGTGACCTTTTCAGTCAGTGCTGTCACTTCATTACAGTAATCTTTTAAAAATAATTTCTGACAGTTTGTCAGGAATTTAGAAAGTACGTTTATATGGGCATTGTTGGGGTTTTTTAATCTAAATACATGAACTTGGTCCCATCTCCTCTGAAACTGGCAAAGGCTGCTGTGATTTTACACTAGCACTGAGAGGGCAGGGACACGGTATCACTTCATGGGACGAATACCTTCAGACTGTCTTGATTTGGTGGAAAATGGGTACTCTGTGTAACTCAGTATCCTGATGTAATCCCCAAGCTGATCATTCCTAGGGACACTTTTCCTCAGTGCACCTAGAATTCATTTAATGCTAAGGACTCTCAATTACTAACATTTGTGATTATTTTGCAAGGGTTTGTTTCATAATTCCAGAAGATAACATTCTATTTAAGCTTTTTCTTGGCACTAAAAAAGTCTGAGTATATGGTTGATTGTTAAATGAGCCTCAGCCTTGGAAGGGGTACAGCCGTGCATTAGTAACAGCAACAACTTGCACTACTGCTGCTTCCTCTGCTTTTTTTTTTTAATCCCATCAAAAATTTTTGCTTATAACCCACAGAGGGAAGAGGAAGTGTACAAGTCATGTACTGCAGTGCATTTAAATCCTAATCTAGTGCTAATGTAGTCTGCTGTATGAGTTTTCAAATGTTCATAAGGCTTATTTTGTTGCAGTAGGAAAGCGTCGATAACTCATGAACGTCTGTACTCTTACAGTAAACTTAGTTTGTGAGTTCTTTTTAAATCTAATTATCCTTTGTTTATTCCCAACAAACTTGATATGCCAAATATTTTTAGGCATGATGAAATTGGTTAAGTTTGATGCGACTATGGTGAGTGCTGCATTAGAGAGGATGAAGAAGTCACTCTGTTTCCTTTGGAACGAGGAATGACTCATCCTGCAGAACTAGGGCAGTGGCAGACCCCAGAACGCATGAAGGGCTTTTGGATCTGTGTGAACAAGTGCTGGAGAGCTGGCTTTCTCTTCTGCCTCCCTACTTAAATGGCATTAGCCAGTGAAGCTTTCTAAGCAGGAAGACTTACAATAGTAGGTGCACAGTGAAGGGTGGCACTAACAGCACATTAAGTACAGTGCAGGGGCCTCTGGTTTTCATAATAATTAAAATATTTTGAGAAAACACTGCTGAGTTTGTATAGGGAAACCATTCTGCACTGTCAATAATAACCGAAATGCAAAATAAAACATCTTGCAAAGTCAGGAACAGGAGCGTCCAGCAGGTAACAATGTCTGCTTTCTCGTGCAGGGGGTAATGTCTGTTCCCACTCCCCCCCCCAGTCAGGGAACAAATGTAGGTAGCTTAAAGATTCAAAAACTGTCTCAAGATTGAGACTGGCCTCATATAGTACCTGCATTTATATCAAGGCTACTTTGTCCTGGAATATGCAAATCAGCCTTTTAGTGGGGCTCCTTTGCAAAGTATTTCTTGAACCAGAAAGTTAATTACTGATCTCTAATTAATGGCTATGTTAGGAGGTTAGAGTAAA
This sequence comes from Pandion haliaetus, assembly GCA_013401275.1. Taxonomy (NCBI): domain Eukaryota; kingdom Metazoa; phylum Chordata; class Aves; order Accipitriformes; family Pandionidae; genus Pandion; species Pandion haliaetus. Next base: position 151,349 of record VYZV01034870.1, on the reverse strand, counting down.
ATCAGAGAGAACTGCTTTGAAGGAGAGATGCAGAAAAAAATTGCTGGTTCTCCCCAGAAACTGTTATGTTCCTCATCTTCTTCTCATGGTATTACAAAGTTTAGAAACTGGTATTCTGGTATTTTTAAAAGGATAATACACTTAATGGAAAGAGGGAATTTTGCAGGGTTTTTTGGGGAGGCATTGAAACAAACAAACAAAAATCCTTTATATGGAAGACAGACAACTACTCTGTAATGTACAGCTCCCTTATGCAGGTGGTTTAGGTTTCCATTGTGTTAAGAGTGGCATTTATTGCCGTTTGGAGTCAGTCTGATGCTGCAGTTAATGGCTGAGGACAGGGGCAGTTAGAGCGGGAGTGTGTTTAAAGCTAGCTGTGGAATTCGTGATTTCAGTCTTCCTGAGCACGGCAACCCTGGCAGTGACAGTGGAGGCTTGGCAAAGCCGAAGCCCTTCCCTGGTCAGTATTCTTTGCATTACATTTTCCTGACTAAGGGAAGTAGAGCTCCTGGTAAATGTGGAAGGTTGCAGAGCAGTTGCACCAGCCTGTGCATATAGAAATATTTGTTAGAGAGCCCCATTCAGCAATATGCTGCTCCTCCTGGCTGAAGCCATTTAATAACCCCAAGAGGGACAGAGATGGACTGAAAACAATGTGGTGCCTTTCAGCTTCTCCCAAGGCAACAGCAAGGTCTCAACTATTTCTTCTGTTAAATTGTGTTGTTACACACGCTTTGTTTTTTTTTTTAGGCTTTTGCACATGCATGTGAATCTGTGATTTGTATCTGAGGCTACCTGAGGTAAACATACTTGACATCCTCCAAGAAATGCATAAACACTTCCCCTTATCCTACGTATTCAAATTAACTTCCTAATTGAACAGGGAGGTCGTGTCTAATACCTCTCAGTAAAAGACTACATAAATTCCTAGAAATTTTTCAAGCCATAGTAGAATGTCAAGGGAAGGGCTAAGAGGCTGGAATTATTTTAATAGCCTTCTTCATGTTTCTCCGCTTCCCCGTTTCCTAACAGTCCAAACAAACAGCACAGTGCCCCACAGGGTACAGCCTGCGCTTTGCCTCGACTTGGAGTCATGTAGCAAAATTATAAAATCCTTCCTGCTTAGGCATATGCAGCGCTACTGGGATAATTGGCTTCATGCATCTTACAATTAGCTTGCAAAAATATGTTTTGCATTCCTGACCTTTTCTCTATAAGCAAGGCCATTGTTTCACTGTCCTGCTTAATTACAAAATATAGTGTTGTGTGAGGATAGAGATGACATCGTTGTATCGTTGGCTCTAATTTGACGAGACATCATAATGGGGAGTTTTCATACTGAGGGCACTGAATTAGTGTAGCGTGAAGCCACATTTCTCTAAACCTACTAAATAAGGAGAAGTTAATTTTATGCTCTATCTTTTTGACGTTTGTAATCAAAGCATTGTATTACAGCTGCAGATGGTTAGCATTTGAAGAATGTTTGGTAAATGCTGACAATCGGAAGGCATTGTTTCTGCAGCGGAAGATCAGGTTGATTAATGGATAGAAGGATGCTTTCTTTCATTTTACTGTTCTCACAGTCTGAATACATATTATTGACTCATTTGGCCATTGCCTGGCAGACATGATGTTGTGGTGCATCAGTGTACACCTCAGGGTTACAAGCAGATAGCTCTGTTCAGATCCTTTCAGCAAAGACTCTGAGCGAGGGTGACAGTTAAGTTGCATTGTGGCTTATGGTGTCCTGATATTCTTCAGATCGAAGACAGATACCGCTACTCCATTGCATTAACATTTTGTTTCCAAACAGACCATTTATTCTGACTTTGCCCTAGTGAGATTTTCATGTGCATGAATTTCAGTGCAATTACATTAGCATTACTCTTCATGTCAATAAACTCAAAGAAAAAAAAGAGAAAGAAAATGCCATTGCTACAGCTTTTATACCAGAAGACGCTTTCTGTTAGTTCTAGACTCTTCAGTTTTCTTTTTAATTATTATTTGTTTACAATAAAAACTTAGAGATTTCTGTCCCAGACTTAAACATTCTGGCACACAACAAAAACTGCTCATGACGAAAACATTACTTTTAAACTAAGAGGAACAGTCTTGCTTTCCCCAGGCCACTGTCTCCTGGCCACATGTTCCCCTTGCAGCAGGTCCAGTCACCACGCAATCTTACAAAGATCAGCAAGTTGATTCAGTGGGAAATTATTATTTAGGGGGGTGATTTTCTGTTTGGTTAGGGCACTGAACCAACTCATGTAGCTGCAGACTAACGGGAAGATGGCAGAAAAAGGACTTTTCCTTTCAATGGCAGCGTGCAGTTGCATTTAATGAGATACCATGTCAAACTGTACTCTCAGTTTCCGCCCGTAGCGCTGCGTAGACACTGGGGAGGGATATCCACCTGGCATCTGCCTCAGTTTTCCATCTTTCAAAGTGGGATTTCCCATCTCACAGGAGACGTATGTTGCTTGATGGATCAAACTTTTCTGTCCTCTACTCTGTCATTTCTATTGGTATTAGTTGCTGGCTGGGGTTAAACCATGACAATTGGCAATTAGTATTAGCAATAAATGTCTTTATCTCTTGGAAGGAGGAAATGTTTAAAAACAAGTTTCGCTCTGTTCTTTATTGAAACTCTGCAAAACCTTGATTGGAAAATCTGTGTGAGGGACAAAGAGTTGTAAGTGATCAGGTAACAACTGAGGTGGGCAAGGTTTTCAAGCCGTTGTTCAGAGAGCTGGAAGACGTAGATGTTTGACATGTATATCTTGTTATCCGATTTCATATTGCAGTGGTCGTGCACAGAAATCCGTTGATTGTAGCTGGAGGCAGCCTGTGCGGTGAGCTCACTGCTGGCAGTTGGTTGTACAGAGCACTGGATATAATGATGTTCAAGACTTGCGAATAAAAAATAACTATGTCAAGTTCATCCATCAGCGGGGAGGGAAGAAAAAAACAGACTGAGGAAAAATATGCTCCTATGTCCTTCCTCCTTACCATACTTTTCAATAATACCTTATGATATGGAGCCTCTTCTTAAATGATTATTAGGAGGATTGCAAGTAGATTGTTCACATATGGATATCCTCTTATGATACTGATATTATGATGTTGTTTATCTGGTTGGCAGTGTTTATAATTGTAATTTTCAGTACAACTACAGAATGTCTCACTTAGGTTCCCTTCAGCAAAATTCAGGTCAGGTGTGATGAAAAGAAGCAAGAATTGGTTTTAGCTGAATTAAACTAGTACATTTTAGCTGGAATTAAAGCATAATTTGTTTAAGAATACTTAACTGATTTGAATTAAAGCCAGAAATACAAATTTAGCTTTAATCCACATGTGTTATATCAGTAATTATATGAGAAAGGCATGTCGCATGCGTTGTACATGATTGATAGCGTGCAGGAGGGTGGCATTCATTCACAAAATGATGTAAATGTATTAGTAATTATAAAGCCATAGGTATTATATCAGACTGTCCCCTTTGCTCACTTTTACAAATGTCTCTGGGATTATGTTGGCCCTGTACAATAGCCCCCATGCTACATTGCTGGTACATGAGAGATTACACACAACCCCGATTTGAACCATTCAGTGCTTCTTCCCCATAGGAGTCCCTCTGCAAAGTAGTCCTGCAGTAGTTACCAAATGATTTACATAACTCTGTTGTATGTACCTTGAATAATTAATATTTTGCTGTCCTTGCTGTGTGCAGACATTTGTTCCATTATGGATGTGTTTGTTGCTATATAGTAACACTTTAAATGATACGTATATATACAGAGAGAGAAAGAGAGAAGGATTTATAGATTAATTTTGTGTGTGAGAACAAAGTTTTAAAAAATGCATTGCTTCTGAGAATTGAAATGAAAGGCTGAGGGCTGCTATTAGCTCATCCTGGAATCTGTTGTTTATCCTCTGCCTGGGCATAATCCTCCTAGGCACTAACGAAGGCCAAGCACCGTCCTGTCGGAACGTGAATCCAGGCTGCAGGGCAGACGCTTTGTGAGCCGGGATGTGACATTTCCTTGACGAGGGGTAAGATGCCTCCCATATTGCTACCTGATCAGCCATCGCACTGTGCGCTCGATTTCCCTCCAGGCACAGAAAGACCAATTCTGCAACCAGTGCAGGGTGAAACACAGATGCTTTGGAGACTTTTCTCAGTTACCCAGTTCTCTTGAATCTGTAATATGAAGAGTCTGGAGAGTGTGTGTGTCTCTGTGTGTGTCTGTGAGATGTTCGGCATTTTCAGTCACAATAAAAAATGTTTCTTGCTACCTTGTGACATATGAGCAATTTTAGTCCTGGCTGTTGCTAAAAAACAGTAAGAAGATAATTTGAATTCGAGTTGCCAGTTGCTTGAATTTGGTGGTACTTGGATCAAGAGGTTTGGCTTAGGACTATTGCAAAAGGAAGAGGCATTTGCAGCATGTCATTTCTGCTACACATTCACATTCTGAATCAGTGGAGGAGACCGAGGTATAAAATTTGGCTGTTTGGGATCTCTCTTTTATTTTAACGTTTGTGCTTTCAGAAGATCCAGTTTGCATGGTTTAAAAACCACATTGCAGCATTTTCTATTTCTTTTGATACATACTGAAATGGTTGCTTTAATGCTATACCTTAATAATTTTAATCACTGCCATGGCATTGTTCATGATTACCCTATATTGTGGCATTTTCACTAAACCTTTTACTAATGCTCTAAGTAAATGTGGCAGTATGTTGTTTGCGCAGTGTCTGTGTTGGTGAGCATACAAGGTTTGATCAACAAAGTGTAATTAGCAGGCAGTGCATGCATGCATGGAGTGCCTTGGTTGGGTGCTGGATACCCAGAGATACTGACGGGGAACCACCGAACGCTAGCCATGCGTTTCCTGAACTGGATACTGCATCTGCAGAGGCTCTCTGCATGAACCCTCTCCAGCTCACCCAGAATTAATGATTCACTGATCATCACTCAGACCTTATGGATTAGGGAGCAGGGAGGAGGGTTGGCAGGGGGTGGATAGAAGATGGAGCAATTTGGATTGCAATTAGTATTTCATTTCTTTCCTTACTCCCTGTTTGCTTAAATTGGAGATTGCATGTTAGAACCAAGCAAGGATTTATATCCCAGCAGTGGAAGTTCCCTGTGCACCAGAAACTAGCAAATCCACTACAGTCTTTAAGCTTCCCAAAGAGATAAAACAGTCAATTTGAGGAGCTGAAACATCAGGGGAGCAAGTTTTGCTTAGAAAATGTTGCAAGGGAACAGCATTGCCCAGTCTGCCAAAGCAGAAACACTTCACTAGCCATATCCTACCCTTATGATAAGAGTATTTAGATACTGTCTCTCTCCATCCATTATCTATCTTCTCCCCTTTCTAACTCCTTGAGTGTGCTCTTTGCCAGGAGTCTTCTCTGGGGATTACAGTTGTGGCAGATCTGTAATGGATACTGAAGCCTGTCTGGGTAAGCAGTCCTGCAGCAGGCAACGTAAATCCCAACCCACTGGGTGTATCGCCCAGTCACAGAGAATGTAATTTTAAGTTTATTCATTACAAAAATGTTAGCCAGCAGTTGAAAGTCTGCTTCACTGGTGAGATTGTGTCTAATGTTGAAACCTCAAGGGGTTTTCTTGATTATACCAGTAACCACAGTCTGGGTCACACTTTGCAGTAATTACCCTGATGTCTGAAAGGTTGTTAGAAAGTCCCTAGAGGAAGGGGCCCAGTTGCATTGCAGAAGAATTTAGAGGTACATGCTGGCAAACTTCAGCACTTACCTAAATCTCTAAGTTAGTTCTTTTAATTGCCTTCTTGCATCCCTATTCTATTATAAGCTCCATGAGCCATCTAGGGAAGCAAGTCTAGCTAATATTAATCTCCTCAATCCTTCTTCCTTTAACTAGTTACTCCTGGCTTCATTTACACAGACATTTGAGCCCTACAGAGTGGGTAATAATTTTGATTCTGTTCTAACATGTTCTTACAGAACATGTAACTTAGCAAAAATCATCAGCTGCATTTGATTTATTTTTTTTAACTCTCATCTCTTAAATGTGGCTTATGATCTTTGTATAACATTGCTGCTTCCCAAGACAGTTGGCAGCTTCCATGATACGTATTCATAAAGCAATTCCAGGTCCTTGAGTGAAACCTGCAAGAAAAGGGCAAAGAATTATTTGTCTTTTCTTCATTATCATGGCCCTCTTGTACCTGTTCTGACATGCACTTGAGAGAAGTTTTCTTACTTGATGCCTTTATATCTAAAGCTCTCTCTTTGTATAAACCAAGGCAGGGTGTCTTGCCCTCCTTAGATGAAGTCAGACATGTTGAGGCTATCGCTCACTTTATTAGCCTTAGTTCCAGCCCTCTCACACAACAGGCAGAGCCTCCACGTACCCCTCAGTTAGAGCAAACGTTCTGGTAGCAGGGGAGTCAGAAAATGGGCTGACAAGAGCACGTCAGAGTGATGGCCCAAGGAGCCCAGTGCCTGGTGCCAGTTTGCAGTTGGCTTATTCCCTGACTCGAGAGCTTGCTTATCTTTTCTGAAAGTTATAAAAAGTTCCATTGTCTTAAAAAATAATAATCCTGTTTGAGTCATGTGAAGTTTTTGTTCTCAATTACATCTGGTGTCAATGAGTTCCACAAACACAGTGAGATGTATGGTACATAATTTAGATCACTAACATTTTTTAATCTATTGTTAGTTATCTTTCATCTTTATTATTTTACTAAAAGGCCGTAAATAGAAACAGATGGTTTATTTCTTATTTTACCATGCATTATATGCTGATAATTTTCTAAGGGGACATTTGTCATGTTGTCTCTCCTTGTCTTCTCCAGCTAGAGACTCCTCTTAGACTGTTTTCCATGGTTTATATCACTTCTTGAGGCTTTCCCTAATAAATGTATTGCACATGTACATTAGTGTGCCATTGGAAGAAACACCTTTTCTACACCTGTTTTTCTTGAAAGCACTGGCATGTATGTTCTGTGCATCTGTAAGATAGGTGTCTTAGGGTTGGCTCGCTACTGGAAGACTTTTCAGCAGGTAGCGTTACTGAATGAGCAGCACAAGGATACCTGGTTCGAGCAACGTGTGCAGCAGCACAAAGACCGAACTGTCGGCACCTTTTCCCTCTCCAGGGTGGTCAGGCCGTTAGTGTGAATGCTGCTGATGGCTGAGAGCAAGAGCGTCGGGGACCTTAGTGCCATGGCTGTAAGAGTCCATGTCGGGTGCCACAGCTCTGTGGTGTTTCAGACCCGTTGAAGTGGCGTGGCCCAAGCAAACCCCTCACCTCTAGCTGATGGACGATGCGTTGCATCTGAGGGCAGTGCTCCTAGTTAGCACCCAGGAGGGTGCAGACTGCCTTCCTCCTGCTTTGTTCTCACCCCCTCACATGGGAGCACCCGTCCAGGGCAGAGCTCTCTGAGGGGACCCTCCAGAGCAGGAAGAGCAGCAGCAGCAGGGACAGAGGCTGCAGGGCTCCCATGGGGGCAGAGGCTCCAGGGCTCCCGTCCTGCCAGGTGCTTCCTCAGCCCAGGCACAACACGACCTGCTGCCTTCAATCCACTTTCCTTTTCCATCTCTGAGACTCCTCATTCCTTCTTGTCTCAGGGGAACATATCCTTTTGTTAAAATGAAGTGATATAGAGTCAGCATTACACAGAGGAATGAGTTATAAAATAATGGGGCTAATAAGCATGTAAAATAACCTGACTGTACAAGAGTGCAGTCTATGGAACAGCAGCTGCAGCAAATATATTCAGGTTATCAGTGTGTGGCTATTTTGTGCTGAGAGGGCTTAGGTGTAATGAGAGTTACTGCATCACAGGAACTCTTGGCAATGAATAGTGACATTTTCCAATAACAACTTTTAGAAATGAAAAAAATCCTCTGTATGAATGTAGCTCTGACTGACAGCTCGGGGATCTCCTCTCTCTACCCTCACAACAGGTATAGCATATGTGGTGATGGCAGCTTTTCCTACGCCTCCCAGACAACATGCCTTGAACTCCCGCCACAGAGACCTCTGCGAATGGCAGTCAGGCTGGTTTGTCCCCCACTGCTCGTTCAGTCTACGCGTGTCCCGGGGAGACTGTCAATTACTGTGAGTTGGGTCGGCGGCTCCTTGAGGATTAGGCACCCGCTGCTGAGAACTGGACTCAGGTCACCAGGCAGGTTTCAGGCAACCAAATGGTAACTCTTAATTGCTTTAAGGTAGTCCTACACCACTACCCGTGGTTTGAAGACTCATCAATAATTTCCTGGGCTAACTGTCCTGGCCTTGGTGTTCTGAAACTCAGGTTAGAATTTTTTTTTTTTTTTTTTTAATTAAAATGCAAAACAGGACTTAACCTAAATAATTCCATCAACCCAATCATAAGTCTGAAGGTTCTGGGAATATCAAACTCCATAAAACATTTAAGATAATTCCACAGTTCCTGATTTCACCCAGTCCATTATCCTAGTTTCTTCCAAATCAGCTCGTGGCGTTCTTGCTCCTGACTCCAATAAGTTACAGGCTAGAGCAACGTGTCAGTATTTTCAGAAAAGGATGAGTTCTGTATCACGTGCATCTCTGGCATTTTTATTTTTTCTTATGTGATGTATTAAAACCACAGACCTTGTCACCAATAAGCCGAAAAGCATCATTCAGCTCTGAGTAGTTTTTCTGGACACTTTTCTTCTTCTTACATTTTTTTTTTCTTTCTATAAATGTCAGTGCATAAAGAATGCAGGATTGAATTTGATTTGTGCTATTGGTATTTGGTACATAAAGAATAACACTGTTTGGTATCAGTAAAATATATTGGAGAAATTGCCTCCTTCTAACTGTGTTCGTCCTTATAATCAAGTTAAACACAAACAGATCTTTAAAACCCATTGTATACCTCTATGGAGATTAGGGCAGGCCAACTGTTTGAAACGGTGATTAGTAAACTATTGTTAACTGGCATTGCAGCTATTCCTGTATTCTGACCATTGTTTACAACTATTTGTAAACCTTAAAAATTATACTCGTCTCACCTGAAAAATCTATTGAGAATTCTTCATTATATTTTTGTTGAAAAACTGACTGACTAATCACCTGACCAAAACCAAAAAAGCCAAATCCAGCAGTTTGTGAAGATTACTTGGGATGGTCTATTTTGTCCAGTGATTTTATCTACGATTTGTATCAAAAAGTACACTAGAAAATGTTTTATCTCAGTCAAGTGTCTAGCTCTGTGTAGTTGTTTGTTGTGCTTCTTCTGAGGTCACAGAGCTCCAATTTTTCTGTGTCATGGCATCCAACTCGTAGCAATCTCATCACAGACCTACTTTAAAGGTTCTATATGTCGCTCTGATGGTCAGCTTAAATTTGCATTAACTAGAAAGAGAACCAAGTATATTGGTAGGAATTTTTGTCAGCAGTGGTCCCTTTTCCTGGAGCTCATCTTTGCACTGCCCATTTCCAGGATACAAGGGGTCACATTATTCCATGGCAGTAAGACTGCAGAAAGATCTAGCCTTTTTGTTATGGCCATAAGCTGAGGTCTGTTGCTGAGCTGTAACAAGCTGAGAGTCTGCTTAATGGTAAATTGTGAGATTGCATAATTATGGCTTACACAACACACACATACACGCGCAAACAAACCAGGGAATTAGTATGTAGGATGTATTAGGGAAGTCTGCATTGTACAGCTTTCGTCACAAATATTCCCCATGGAAGGAATTCCTGCTGCTTAATTTAGTAACACAGATATCTGATTTTCAGTTTTCTGGAGAAGGTGGGAAGGAATGTGGCTGGTTTTGCTCCGAGCTTAGGGAATTTTTGCTGTTACCACTCTCTCTAATGACTTGGAAAGGTGGTGACTTTCCCCGAGTCCACATAGTGTCTTAGATGTGTTGTCTGCATGCAAGGGAGTGGTTTTCCACAACAACAACTGGCAATTACAGCTCTTATTTTAAATAACATGAAAATAAAACAGACTGCTCCCTCCCTGGACTCTGCAGATGGGCAGTGTTTTGAATCCCGCTTGAATAATCCCTGATACTAATTATAGAATTCAGGGAAGACGGCGGGGCTGCTGCGCTGCATCCGACCAGGGACAGGAGTGTGCGAGGCTGTGCTGGGCGAGTGCTGTAGTCTTCCAGCACAAACTCAAATGCAGCAAATCAGAATAATTTCTCCATTGTGATTTCTGCTGTTCGCTTTGTCTCTGCTTTTCTTCCCCTTTGCTGCCCTTGCACTTCCAGTAAGGAAGCTTAACAGCAATGTAGTAAGCGCTTGAATGACTGGAAAATCTTTTCATAGCAAAGAAGATGTGATTGTTACTTATTTATTTTATTTTTGGTTAATACAACTGGAATACAAATGGGGCTTCGATGCCTAAGGGCCTTGCATTCTTTGAGTAATTCCTTATGACACGTGTCAGGCTCTGTTTTATTCAGGTGGGTGGTATGATATTAAACAATAAAGCAAGCTTGCATTTCTCTGCAACTGTATTTATATGCACACTCCCTGGCACAGAGGTGCTTATTAGTAGAATGTCATATCCACACTGGCTGTACCTAGCCTGAAACATTTTGCAAATACAGTGTGGGCCTTAAGAGAAATCATCTTAAATCAGTCAGATAACCTAACGCCAGTGTGTCCTTTCTGCCTTATCCTTTGTCCAGGCAAAGATGAGGCTGCAAGAGATGTTCCTTAAGTAATGCTCTAGACGAAACCTTCGTGTCTGAATGGAATATCGATTTTGTAATTGCTGTACTGCTGTTAAATGAGTCGTTAGTGGGGAGTAGGGGGAAAGCAAACTCAAATGTGTTGCAAGCTAGCTTTGGTTTGTCTCTGCTAAACACACCCAGGGTGCTAATGTGCGAAATTCAACGAATGGAATAAGGTGGAATTTTTTTCTGAATGATACAGACGTGGAGAGGGCAAAAATGAGACTCGCTAGTGGGACAGGCTTGTTCTCTCACAAAGCACAAAGCAGCCTTTCGGCTTCAGATAGTCATGCTGCAACTAGGGAGGAAAACAAATTGCAAAGTGGCATCTTATGCAATAGACCCCAGGAGGTGGGTCAGTCACTCTGAATCATCCCGCATGGTCTGTCTGAGCTCCTTCAGGCTCTCAAGTGTAGAACAGCATCGGCTGTTCCTCAGACACGGGCAGCAGGAAAGTATTTTTGTTTGCCTGGTACGTATTTACTGCCATCCAAAAGTGGCCGGATGGACAGTCCCTACTTCAGCCATGGAGGAACCTGCGGCAGCCTCAGCGCAGGCTCGCCACGGCGGACCTGCCAGGGTGCAGCCCCTCGTGCCCAGCCTTGCTCGCAGCCTTAGTCCTGCTGCGGAGACGGCCAGGGTGCAGCGGTGGGTGAACACCCATCAGTTCAAAGCAGGCCCCAGACCCTCTGACTGGGTTCTCGCAGGCTGTGCAACAGCTGCTGGATGCACCCGCCGTCCTGTCTGCAGCCGAGGTCAGGTCTGAATCGGTGACCTCGATCTCATTTGTTCCATCTCCTTGTAACAGTCCCTAGAAGCAACCTATCTGGGAGAGAAATGGACTTATCCGGCTTTTTGAAAGCCTCTGGTCAGGCACTTTGGAAAGTAAAATGCAGACTCTGAGGTGAAATCTTTATTGCAAAGAATCTGCTTGAGACAACAGAAATAACTATCAGCTATGCCACATCTAGGCAATAAATAATATTTCTTAATACAGTTTCAGAAAATACAGCATATGTTTATGTGTTCAAACACATCCTCTTACCAGAAAAATAGCTTCTTTATTTTTCTGAAGATTAAAATGCCAAATCAACTAATTACTTTTCTTTGAAAACCTCTACCACATAAAACACATGCTCTCTCAGTGAACTAAATTGATTTATATTCAGCCATTAATTCTTTATAGCCCATAATTTGCAAAACAACAAAGCTAGTTGGAAAATGTGCCCTATTAAGGGACAAACAGCTTTCTGAATAAGACAGAAATATGTTGGCATGGAAGAGAAACGTGGGTGCAGCTGAGGCTGGGGTGGCACAGGGGCTGTGCTAGGGCACAGGCATGGAGTGAAGGAGCAGCCCTGGGAGAGCATCCTGAGCTGCCGAAGAAATTTCCCGTAAACTAAAAGGGGAATCGTCCTTGCTAAAGTAACAGTGAGTGCAAGGTACGTGTCCATGCAGCTGGGACAGACGGTGTAATAAATGTAGCAGTAAACATGTACAGCTCTGTATTTTTTCCCAAACCGTTGGATGCTCTCTAGTGTTACTGCAGTTCAAGTCTATGTAAATAATTTAATGAGGTGCCATGACCTTTCCTTTTGGGAGGCTTTTCCATTGGCTTAAGAATATTTGAAATTTCTCCTAATGTCTCCATTGGTCTCATTTGCATTACCCATGGAAGGTTTTTTTATTATTAGGAGAGTTTAGAAAACTAATAAAATTACATTAGGCTTCTTCCAGCATGTGCGTCATTGACTGGAACTCAGATCTTGATAATGAAATTGGAATTCGTCTACCTCTGTTTCGTGGTACTAATAAGACGATGATAGAATAAGCTGGGCATTAGGTACAAAACTGCTGGATTTTGGCAAATGAATGAGATGTTATAAAAGATTGTGTCTGACAGGAGGATAGCTTGGGCTGCATGTACAGATTGGAAGTGGAATTGGGGGCTGAGGGGGGTGCGGGAGGCCCCGAGAGTGTGGGAGGCCAAGGATGGCGGCTGAGTGGAGGCCAAGAGTGTGGGAGGCCCCGATGGCGTGGGATGCCCAGAGAGGGGAGGCCAAGAGCACGGGAGACCAGACCGGTGGCGGCTGCCTTGGGGACAGCCTTGTGCAAGAGCTCTGTGTGTGCCCCTGGGGTGTGACGGCACCTGGGGACAGGTGGGACCCGGAGCAGCTGAGGGAGGGTCCGGGGTGGCTGCGGGTGGGCTTCCCGCCATGAAGTCTTTGTTGCTCATTCTCTAGAAGGCTCCACTCTGCTGTACACCCTGTCTCGCTGCCAGGGAGGGTTTTGAACACTGCGGGGCAAGCCGTGAGTCCTCGCCGGTCTGTGGATGTCAGGAAAGCTCCCCGTCCCTGCCCATGGCTGGCAGCTCTCCGCCATCCGGCGCTGCCGCGCATGAGCCCCGGGGCAGGATCGGGACTTCCAGTAATAAACATGAGCAATAAATGTGTACATTTGAATGATGTTTCTCTCTTACGTTGGATTTTAGGTGAGATCGCAGGCTCTGCCTGCAAGGCTTCATTCGGTGTGTGTCTTTATGGAAATCTTCTGTTTGTTCCCCGAAATGGAAGTCTGTCAGACACTGAATAAATGCAGGCAGAGCTAGCAGGGAGGTGTTACAGCACAGGAAACAGAAACATAGTCTTAAACAAATTAAAAGGATGGTAATTAACCAAATGAATTTCATCCTGGAGATAATCAGACGAATACATTTAGAAGGAAAATAATCCCAATTCTCAGAAAACAGTAATTAAAATATACTCATTTTTGGGAATCGTTAACAAGCTAGCTTGGAGGCAGCAAAGTAGAATAAAGCCATGAGGGATTCTCTTTGGGATGGCGTCTGATGAGGCCCTGATGTGTGATCTAAACGTAGCCCCTTGATAGGATCAGTTTCAGAGTTTGGGAAACATCTCTGGCTGAATAAGTTCTTGAGAAGCTGAACGGAGCATGAAGCACAGCCAGTTCTGTTATCTAGGTCAGCTGAGAGATAACAGAGGATGAATTTCATAACCATGTATTTAAAGGTGTCAACAGTGGGGAGGTGAAAGAATTTAGGGTGGATAATTGACAGATAAACATGGGACAAGGTGGGAAGATGCATGCATCAGGAAATTACCTGCATACGCCAATGTGTCAGTCTGGAGCAGGCTGCCTGGAGAAGTAGTGAAAGCTCTCCTGTTACTGACATGGTCCTTGAGGATGTGCTGGAGGAGTCAATCACCCAACAGGTCTCTTCTGCTTTCCATTAGCACCTGAGGATTCCAATCAGGATCTGAGAGCAGGGAGATTTATGGGAGAAAGGGAGCTCTGGGTGGAAGAGAGGGAGAATGTATTGGTGTATATTGTTTGAACATCCTAGCCTGGGTGCAGTGTTTCGTCTCTAGCAAATGTTAGCTAGGTGTAGTGGTCTTTGTTTTTTCCTTTGGGTTCTCTTGTATAAGCCTCAGATGTTGTCTTTCATGGACAAAACTAGAGATAGGTCACGGCCACAGAATACTGGCTCGTGCCAATACATTGAAAGCTATAAAGCTTGAGGAAGTTTTAGGCTATCTAAGCAGTTGGATAGAGCAGAGAACTAGAAAAAAAAAGAAGTATTTGTTTCCCAGAGGAAAACCAGTTCTTTTCAGGATTTAGTCTACGAAACAGCGTCCAAGCCTCACTGGAAGACTTATCTCTTTTGGGTTCTTGATGAGCAGAGGTACCTTCTCTACCAAATATGGATAAATACTGTTTTTCTAGGAAACACCCATCTGATCTGATCATAGCATATTGTGATTTGACATCTGTTTGCACACACAACAATTCATATTGATCTAATTTGTTATTGAAACTGCCAGTAGATGAATTGATGGATTGGTGAGAAGGATAGCATTTGGGTATTAATTTTATTTTATTAACAAAATGCCTGCAGAGAGGACAGATCACGCTGGAATCTCTGGGAAACAGACCTTTCTAGGATTGTGCCATGCAAATAGACTAGATTAAACAAGATGCTCCTAGGATTATTAATGAACCTGAGATCCTTAAATTGCATAGCAGGGGGGTTCTTTTGGATTAAGCCTTCTGCACATCACAATGCTCTTATCTAGAATTTGTCTGCATGCAATAAAATGAATAAAAACTGAATTAGAAAGAAAACATCAATAGAAATCACATAAATTTGCATGCAGATTTATAATCTCTAATAATTACTGTCTTTTCAAAGAGTTTATATTTTTTTTTTACCCTCACCCAAATTTCAAATGTTTCATTTAAAATTTTCATTCCTAGTCTTGCACCATCTAAATTTATGGCTTTGCCTAACAGTTTATCTGTTCAGGCGCTTTATTATAGCCTGTGTTCTTGCCTAACAACAGCGAATTATTGATTTTTTTTTTTTTAAGACGCAAATGGCTATTTCTTTCATGTGACATTTGCTGGTAGGCTTGACAAGAGCACAGGTTTAGGCAGTGCATGTACAGCGTGGTGGGTTGCCGGCCTCTAGAGCTTGGGCAGCAGCTTTGCATTGATTACACCAGCACTGGGCTGTGTCATACAACTCAGTCGCTGTTTTTAAAACCTCTGAGCCTTGTGCATGCTGGAGACTCCTCGTGGCCTGGATGTGTTAAAACGGGACATTTTGTCTAGCAGGTAGCCTCCTATAGTATTCAGCATTCAAACCAGAGGTTTAACCTGTTCATTAAGGCTCTCAAGAGAAAATTGTTCACTAATGGAGTATCTGGGTGGTGATCCGAAATGTGGTGCAGACAGAGGAACTGACTGGGGGGATTGAAGATGATACTGGACATGGGAAGTAAACAGTATGGGAGCTAGTTTGAAAAAGTGGCCTGGTAACTGACCCCACAGATACCACTAAGTAACAAAGCCTGTGCCACCCATTCTTGATCCTTTCCTCCAAGCTATCAGTCAGTCAGAAGGCTGTAGAATACCAAACAGCTTAAAACATGTCAAGCTGAAAAGTAACATTTAATGAATAAGAATTCTGTGTTCTTGAAATAAATAAATAGCCCATTTTCCATCTGTATCTGCAGCACATGGCTCCTTGCAACCTCTTGCTATAGAAATACGTTTTCAGTCTGGCATGTTTTTCCTTTCCCCAGCTAATTGTGTTCAGTTTCAAGTAGGTGTTCTGGATGAACAAGTGACTATCATTTAGGAAGTCAGAGTCGGGAGGGATGCAGAGTTTCATGAAACCCTTTGTGACCTTGGAATGTAGTAGACTTTTTTTTAATTCTTTTTTTAAGTTTTGCTTCTTCAAAGGAAGACCTTCAGCCCTTCTCAGATTGAGCTATCTCTATATTGCAGTCATTAAAGATTCAGTAGTACCTTTTAAGTCCATGTTAGGAAATTCAAATTTTTCAATTTACTAAAGTTGTATCTCTTTTTCAAGTACTATACTGCTCATTTTTGAAGGTCTTCCAGGATTTCCAGTGGCTTCTCGCAGAGCAAGAGCCAGACTGTGTTGTTTTAATCTAAAATCTCAGTGCAACAGGACTGCATGTATTCTGTGGTTGAACTGTCTACAAAGGCAAAAATGTCACTTAGACTAAGAAGGAGCCCCTCAGGTGACCAGTGTATTTCTGCTGTGCAGCTGCTGAAGCCCTTTTTGAGCATGGCTTGGTTACTTATCTCTTATTTATTTATTTCTATATTCGGGATTGGACCAGAAGCAGAAGTCTTTTCTCTCCGAGGGCTCACAGCTTTTAAATGCTGAAGGTTGAACCTCCTAGTCGTGCTGAGCTAAACTGCAGTGTACTTTGAAATCTGCTTCAAGATCTGAACTTTGTTAAATGGCCCCTTCTCTATTTAATGTTAGAGGAGGAAAAGTCTAAGCCTCTGAGTGGATTCATAGTCACACTTTAATTAATCATATTTTTACAGCATGCTGCCAGCAACTGTCAGGAGGAAGGAGATGCCTCTAATCCAAATTCAAAATAACAGAAAATAAATGCACTAGAACTATCCCCAGCCAATAAACAGACTCATCCTCTAAGAAAAAATATCATTCCTGCAAACCAAACTCAGAAAAACTGATGCAAAGCAGATTTCTTCCACTCTTAGTCCCAATCAAACAAGGTTCATTTGCTAAGCAGGAATGAGTGCCAGCAGCAGTGTGCTCCAGGGGCCTCAGGAGCACAAGTGGAAGTGTAGGTGGTGAAAAGGAAAACTCTTTGGCAAGGAAGTAGATTTCAGTTTCAGCCTCCCCGAAGGATCACTGTGAAGAGCAAAGGATGGGGTAGGGAGCGGGAACAGGAACGGGATCTTGGAAAGATCTGACACATTTTGAAATCCCATCTCAGGCTACAGTAAACTAAGAAATTAATTGACTGTTATATGTGTGGGGGTGAAAATAACCCTTTTGTTGCTGGTTGTGGGGCTGCACATTTCTCAAGAATACTACTTTCTAAAACAGGGAAAATGGCCACAACGAAGTTCCAACAGACAGGTTCTCAAAGAGAGACAGGGCAGAACTGGTGGAGAAATGGTCGAAGCTGTGTTTGGGATGATGAATTTGAATCTTCCATAGTTTGAGAAGTGTTCAGGAAATGAAAAGCAACTCACTTTCCCTCACTGTGCTCTAGCTGGCTTGGCACACAAGGGAAAAATATTAACTGGGTAAAGGATGATGAAGACATTTTTCTCCAATCGACAGGGTGTGTTTGACTTGCCTGTATTTTGGGTTTGGATTTTTTTTTTCTTTTCTAGTTAATATTCAGGCAGCTGTTTTGAGAATAGTTTATCACTTGTCTTTAAAAAAAGGAATTCCTCTTGCTGTTCGTTTTCATTCTTTCCTTCTTTCTGATACTTGTGAGTCAGGGTAAGTATAAAGCAGCTGAGAAAGAGCAGGCCTTAGGAGAGTAATCTGTGGAAAGGACTGAATGCCTGTTACTCATTTACCCCTTAAGGCGTTGGTGGAGTTACCTGGGATGCAGGACTTCCCTATAGCTCAGGGTGGGATAAGCTGACTCAAGAGCAGCGCAGGTAGGGTGGTGGTCAAAACTTGCCCTCCAAGCCCTGCACTCATGGCAAGATGGTTTAAATTAGTGCGGTTGAGAAGAGCTACAGTATGTGCCGTGGCCCTTAGAGATGCGGAGGGGTGGAGGGGAGAGAATGAGACTTCTCTGGTCAGGCCAGGTCGCGAACACCCATGAGGGAGGAGGGAGGACAGGCTGATCCAGGCAGTTTCTTCAGCACCAGTAGCCTTCCTGTGCCACCGGTTGGTGACACCACCCACCTGTCTCACCCACTATTAACAGCGGAGAGAAGAGGAACTTTGGGACGGACAATACTGTGTATTGAACAAAAGAGAAAAAGGAAAGGGAGGATTGACTCCTGGATCTAGCCAGGCCAGACTGCAGAGAGAGAGGAGAGAATTGGTTCGTACGTTGACTGTGCAGAGGGACGTTACCATTGTCAGTGCTCATAACTCTTCTGTGACTAAGCACAAGTTATCTCTCTCCAGGGCTTTCACCAGTGCTAAAACCCAATTAAACCATGTTAAAAGAAACCTCCCAAGAGCTGGCAGCAAAAATACATTGACCTTCTCTGGCAAATGTTGGTGCTGTCATTGTAACGCAGTGCTTTTATTTCCGTTCTGTCGGGGTGCCTGGTGCCACTGCCTGCAGGCAGCAGGGCCTGGGCTTTGCTGCCTGTTTTGCCCTCCCGGGGGGAGCCAGCAGACGCTGCCTGTGGTTGCAGGTTCATCTGTTCTTTCTACCTGTCTCCATGACACTGCAAACCTGGTGTTCCCCAGAGCTTGTCCCGTTAGACTTTTCCTTTCGTGCCTGTCACTGCCACTGGCCTCTCAACGTGCTCCAAAAAATCTGAGATGTTTTTTCTCCTTCTTTCTGAGTGGTTTCATTTATTATTTATTAGTGACATCCAGAGGACACAGTAGTGATGGATTCTGTTATGATGACTGCAGTAAAACTCTGCGCTTATACTAAGTTACTGGGAAGATAATACGTTCGTTAGACAGACTCTGGGGTTAGCTCTGTGTAGTTTTGGTCTTCCTTGTCATATGGCGATATATTTTTATTAACTTTAACAAAAAATGACTTCGTGGGGATTAAATTGGGAACAACACAAAAAACCCAGGCGTTTCTGAGCTCCTCTGGGGAAATCACAGTAGAGCTTGGTCACATACATCCCTTAGCCTTTCTCTGAGCCTGCAACACTGAGAGAACGTTAACACTGACTGTGTGGCTTCTGTGGCTACCTGTCCTCATAGCTGGGGCCTCCAGCTTAACTCTTACCAGCCACTGTCTAGCATTCACCACAGAATCTGGCCCCGCTACCTGACATGACAAAGTGCTTTCGTCTCATTGCAGTCACCTTCACGCCACAGGGCTGCTCTCAACCCTCTCTTTGTGCATCCTGAGTGTTTAGCAAACTGGTGAAGGTGATGGGCTGACACAACAGAAGGCACAGGTCTGCTCAGAGAAAGCATATACTGACATTTTCCTTTGTACCCATCCACGGTCCGTTACTACTGCTACTGCTTTTGCACATCAGTGTAGAAACTCAAGTGTCCCTGATCCCTCCCAGCTGCTGAGCTCCTTTCCAGTAAACAGCCTCTGGTATTCCCAGGGTGATGGAGAGTCCCCCTTCATGACAGCAAAGCAGCTGACGGCACCATACAGCCAGGAAACTCAAGCTACGTCCGTGCCTTTTGCAGTCTGTTCCTTTACCCTTCAAGTCAATGGGAGCTTTGTCATTGACTTCAGGAGTGTCAGGTTTGAAGCATTAATACCCCAGTGACCCAGGAGTACTGTCACGGCTTGGATGCAGCCAAGGGCCTTTGAAACTTTGATTTTGGGGATGTATCCGGGAGATTAATCATAGTCACAATAGGCACGGAGGTCTTTATGGACTGCTGCAAGCTGTGATTCACCAAGCTGAACATCCAGGTTGTTTGCAGTCTTCAAACACTTTGTTTCAGGCAGTTGCTCTTCTGCAATACTAGTCTTGGCTCAAGCAACAGGACAGTATCACTTGCACAGCCATGGTGTGCCAGCGCTCACAACGAGCGACGGGGCAGCGCTGGCGGAGACTGAAAGGAGTCGCACGTGGGATGCTGGAGTTCATGTAAGCAGGCATGAGGTAGGCTGGAAAGGCAGCGTGTGTTGTACCTGCTCCAACAGTTGTTCAGCTTTCCAGAACCTACCCTGATTCACGTCAATGCTAACAAAATCCCTTCTTTTCATAAAATCATATTTTATAACTTTGACATGCTTTGAGTTTTCACTAGTCAAAAGCCATGATTTTATTTCTTTCCTTCCTTCTATTTTTCCCCTTTTTGTGTAATGAAAAAGTTGGAAAATGTCTTGAAAAGAGGTCATTGAATAGGTAGACAGAAAAAGCCTCCTATTTTTTCAATTAAAATATCAAAAACGATTTTTTTAAAACTTTTTTCACCCAATTTTAGAGGTAAGCATCCTAATCTCTGTGACATAGTGAAATATGAAATATGCATAGAGCTATTTTTAAACTTTTGGTTACTATTATTGTTGTTTCTTTAGTCTTCCCAGTGGTGTGGTAACAACAGTGTCAAACTAAAAGCCTGCTACGCATTTTCTCACACAAAGAATAGTTTTCTTCTGTGAATGCTACATAAGTTATATTTAATCTAGAGAGAACAATACACTGAAAGACAATACCGGTGACGTTCCCTGGTGAGAACATTTGTACAGAGCAGCAAATTTTAAAGCAGTGGGGTCCTCCTGTGGGGCCAGGCTGTACCAGCCCCAAACCACGCCTGCCTCTGCAGCAGAGGTGAGACATTTCTCCTTTGGAGGCTGGAACTAGGTAGTGAACACACATCTCCAAAGCCTTTTGTGCCTGGGGTGCAGAAGTCTGGGCAGGGGAGAGGGGCAGCTGTTTCGAAGAAAGAGTACATGGTATCTTTCCTGTGGCTACTAGTGCTCCAGGCAGCAGGACTCTTCCCTCTTACCATGGAGAAAATGCTGTTTGATCTGATACAGTTGCCCCTATTTGCCTTTTCCTGTGAAGCTGTAGTTTAATGAGTTCAGAAACATCTCTAAACTTTAAAATTTCAAGTGGAATTTGAAAACAGTGCCTTGACTTTCAGGTATATGGATACATGAGAAAGATCCATGTGACCTTTAGAGTATTTCCTTGCTTTTAAATTAACTCTGACCTCTATAAAATTAAAGATTTTTTTGAGTGTTTTATTTTTGGAATGAGGATGGGTTTAGTTTTTCGGTTTTTTAATCTTTTTGAGCTATTTGCCGGTGTCAGTTATGTTTTTTAATTAGTCTCCTTGTCCGAGGACTTCTTTCCATCTGATTTTCAGCGCCGGCAGTGTCAGCTCCCATTAGAAATATGGACTCTGGCACATCTCATGTTCACTTGAACAGCTTTAGCTTGCAGTATTGAGGAATGCAGTGTCTTGATGCTGGAGGGGACTGCTAGGAGCAGATAGAGATGCTTTTAAAACTTTTCCCTCTCTCGGTTTGTTCAGAGCAGATAAACTCACTTGTGTGCAGAGGGCTTGTCTGTGGCCACAGATGTGGAATCTGACCACTGTGAGTGAGGGGATGGGATGAAGGGGTCAGCAGTGGGTTTAAGCGGGTTTTGAGTCCTGCACGGGGCTTGTGCTGGGTCTCGGCACAGGCACAATTCTCATTCTCATGCCTTTCAAGGGATTTGCCTGTTTGTCTCCTCAGAGCTGCTGGAGCACGTTCCCCACCATAGGTCGGGGTGTTCTTTATTGAGTTGTATGAAAAAGCTGGAGAGGTAACAAAAACAGTTTAGCCAGGGTGCTTTACACTGGGTTTTACTTGGGCAGCACTCTGCTATATCTGTACCACTTTCCTGCTTAATTTTTTTTTTAGTTTTCTACAAGTAAGTTGTCTCCACTCCCAACCAGATGTAATTTTCCTTACACTTTTACCTGGGCCCAGAAAATGAAAACTTACCATTCTTCCTAGGGTAGGTGAAACTTTGCAGTCCTTCACCATGGAAACCAAATTATTTAATAGTGTTTAACTTCCCTCAAAGTCCAGATGCTCTGTTTGCACATGATTTTTTGGGAAAGCTGCACCCTTATGTCTCTCTCCATTGTGGTCAAGGCAGAAAGGAAGCCGGTAGCACAGGGTGGCCAAACAGCCAGCAATATTGCTGTGCATTAGGGATTACCAAGGACTGTATCACAGTCAGTGGTATATATCATCAAGTTATTGATCCTACTTCTGTGCATAGAACCTCCTCGCAGCACACCAAGACAATCTTATCATGCCTACAGTAAGATAAACAACAGGGAAATCCTGCCCCATAGTGCTTTTGATCATTAGTTTCTTTGGGGTCTCCAGTGTCATTTTAGCTGAGCCAGTGGGTGAGACCACAAATAATCAAACCAATATATCTTGTAAATTGGACTCATGGCCAGGGCAGGTTGGCTGCTGCTTGTCTGCGGCATCCTCTGTTCTGAAGACACAAAGATGAGAGGAGCTCTGTACCAACACCCTCTGTGCGCACAGCACGGTGTGCTCCACCTCACTGCCTTCTGCCTGCTTAACAAATTGCACTAATTGTCCATTTAAACACACTTGGGAATCGGGATACGCCATGCACAGGGGAAAACTACAGCTACCATCTGTGTGTCTGTGTGCCCCCCTGCTTCAAGAAGCTGTCAGTGGAGTCTGCTTTGAATAATCAAGACTGTGAGCTGCAATTTGTAAGATAAAGGAAAATAAAAAGTGCCTGTACCTGTCTGCAGTGGCAGTAACTCTTTCTACCAAAGTTCAATATCCCGCAATTCCTTTTAGGAGTGAATTGGACAGTCAGAGTCCTCCACGCCTGTGCTGGCTCCGTGCTGAGTTCCTGTAGCATTGTCACTGTGAACACACCTGCACGCAAATGCTCATGCTGGAAGAAGCTTGGTGCTGCTTGTGTATTTGTCCGAGTTCAGGGTTTTCCCTTATCGCTTCCCTTCAGCGGTCCGTGTCGTTCCACAGGTAAACTCCTGCTGGTAACAGCTGTGGGTGTGCGAAAGTGTGGCAGATCGGAGCTGTGCTCATTTGTGGTTCCATTCTGGGCATTTTTTAAACTAATGCAATTTTACAAACTTGCAGATAGTGCTGTGTAACCAAACCAGCACGGTGGAAGAGTAGACAGAGAGAAGGAAGATCTGATGACTTTTCTTCAAAGTCAAGACTGAGGGACCGAAGTGCAGAATCTAGCCTGCCACTTCTTTTCCTTCATTTGAATCTGTGGATACCCGTCACAATATTTCTCTGAGCAGTATTTCACTTCATTAGTTTGTATTGTTAACTGTGAAAGTCCTGTCAGTTTTTATCTATTGTTTCCTGCCAAGGGCTTTAAACAATCAGAGCTAAATTATACAGCTATTTCCTTAAGCAGCCAAATGGCAGTCCGTTGATAGTCACTCAGTTGCACAAGATTAAAATAGATAACTTGCAAGATAAACAGCAGGTTGAGGAGTTCATCTTGTGTGCATTAGCAAAAGGATCATGCCTCATTGCTTTACAGCTGCCCTCCCCAGGAACACCTCTGCCTCAATGTCTTGCTGCTTCTTGCAGCCATCCCTCCACCCCACGGCAGCCCGGCCCAAAACACAGATCGCTGCAGAATGGGAAGCAGTTTTTTCAGTGTTTAGCTTGCTGTGCTCTGAAGAACTAAGTACTGTAAGACGTTATAGGATGTTCCTAGGGTAAAGTGATGAGGCAGAAACAGTCTTCAAGGCTGCTGAGCCATTCCCATCAGGATCAGAAATTTTCTGTGGGGAGACAAAGATTCGTTCCCCATCTCCACCGAAGGGGTATGAGAAAGCTATTAGCCTTGATTCACTGAAATGCTTCTCTTCAGGAAGACATTAAGCTTGTGCCTAAGTGTTTTGCTAAACAGAGACCTTATTGCAAGAAACTTTAAAGGCACATTTTACAGCTTAAATCTACCTCTCAAATGAGACTTGCTGGCAGAAATAAAGGGAATAACAGACTGATGCGTGCAGAGTTGTCCCATGATTTTTAAAACATAAGGTCATCATTTACAAACTTGGCTCCTTCAAGTTAGGCATGCAAATGCTTATGTAGGTACATAAATAAGTGGCCTACTTTTCTGGGATGCTGAATCCATTAAAATCAATGGAAGTTCTGCATTTCTGAATAAATGTCGCTTATTTTGCTAGCTAATTTTAGGTACCCAAATACAGAAACTTTGATCTAAAAGAAAAAGGTTTTTAAAAATGTTGCTGAATTTTTGCCATGCTTCTGGAACACCAAGCTCCGTGGCACATGGTTAAAGCCTGGCCTTCAGGGGGATTCAAAGGGAAACTGGGCTGAGCCCTCCATGAAGAATTCGTCTGGAATCACCTTAGCATAAAAGAAGGAAGGACGTCATCTGTGGAGTGCAAAGTGTACACAAAACTGTCCGCTCTCAGTTTGCAGCCTAGGCTGAGAGCAAAGTGAAAGTATCAAGCAAAACAAGTCAAAGCATGCTGTAAAAATCTCTCCATGGGATCAGTAATTCCTGTAAAAGCATTTTTAAAGTCATCATGTTGGTCAGGCCAGATACAATCTCTGTGCATTGTCCCTTGCAAAGAAGTTGCCAGGTCATGACTTGTTTTCTTGCTCGATCTGTACAGTGCTGGTAATGTCAATGTGGTCTTAGTAAAATGAAGTGAGAGATTTGTCACACGGTTTAGTCTTTAGTTTTATAGCACTAAATATAAAAAATGAGAGAGGCGAGTGTCCTTTTGTCCTGTGAGGTCATTGGTTTTCATGGCTGGTTACTGCTGTGCATGGTAGTTGTGTGGGCCTCTGTTTTGTTCTGCAAAACATTATGTCTGAAAGTCTACATCAAGGACTTTTCTTCTAATGCATTATCTCTCCTGAAAGTGAGAGCTTTTCTGTTTAGCATTTGTGTCTCGCACTCGTTTGTGCTGCTGTTCTGATCGGGTCAGAGATACCGCTTCTGAAGTCTCTCAAGCTACCCAGCTTGTCTAGCATCACGTTCAAGTTGCCTTTCCCCTTCCCTTTCTGCAGCCTCAACATATTTTCCACAGTGTGTATCCTGAGCTCCTAAGCAGCATTCAGTCTCCTCCCTTATCATTTTCTTTATTTCCTTACCTGACTCGGGTTTATGTCATCTTTGTGCCTTTTTGTCTGACAATGCCTATATTTAGAAACGGTAGCCTGTCCCCTCCACTGAGAGCACTCTCCGTTTCCCAAGCATCAGTCATTCCCCTGACCCTGCTCCAAGTCCTCCCTGAATAACCATTCCTCCCCTCTAGTCTTCTAGACCTGATCTCCTTCACACACCTGTGTCTGTCCTAGGGAGTTTTGTTCCTTTTCATGTCACCTGATTCCCAGTTAGACTCAGATCCAGTAGTCTTGTCTTTTCCTGCTTGCAGAAGACCCGCTGTGAAGAGTAAAGGCCATTAACACCGTGTCGCAATGTACTTGTCTGTTCCTGCACAAAACATCTTCTATTGGTGAAATGCTCCACTGATGTTAGCAGTAAAAGTTTTCAGCAAATTCTTAATTTACTAGGTACTTCCAGATTAAGGAAGAACCTGGAATGGCTTACATACACAAAATATTCAAAGGCCAGAGGGACCATGCAAAAAAAGTACTCATTTGAATACAATTATTTTCCAAGAGAACAACAAAACCCTCTTTTTTTTTTAAAACTGGGTCAACACTACATCTGCAGCACTCAGCCATTTTACATACGACACGATCACCCACTCTGTTTATCTTTAGGCAATATGCTCTTGCAAACTGCCAATTAATTGCATATTTGGTGCCTGCTCTCTCCCAGCATCCTGGATAAACACGGTGAAGCCAATCAGAGAGAGCTGCTCTTGGCTGCGAGGGGAAGGAAATCTGTCATTGTCTCAGCCTTGTTATCTGCAACCAAGGCAGACTTTTAGCGGCGTTCTGCTTGTAAACACCCTCTTTAGACACCTTCTGATTTACATAGATGGCATGTCAGCCATTGTCTGCAGCACTACCTGAAGGTTTTTAAATAATTGCTTTCCAAAATATTAGATGCAGATTGTCCTTGATAAAAGGCAAGGGCCAACAACACTAGTAAAATGTGGTAAGTAAAGTCCTTAAAATGAAAAGATAAAGCTGAGTCCAAACAAATACAAGAGAGAGAAAAGAGGAGAAAGGGGTATCTGAGACAGTCCATAGTTAGGTCTGCTCAGAGGGTCCTTCCTGTGGATTTTTTCTGAATTGCTCTTTGGAAGGTTTGGGGGGCAGGTCTGGTTGTGACATGGCCTTTTCAGAAAGGTGCAATCTGTTGGATGTTAGCCCAGGAGTACCTTCTTCTCCAGTCTAAGTTGGAAGTATTTCCTACTCTGTGCAAGTCTCATATGTTATTTAAATCTAGTCTGGACAAAACAAGAAACCATAGGAAATAATCTCCATTGCATGCAGGGTTTTCTGACTGGTTGTATTCTTCCTTTCTGTCTCTAATTTCTGTGACTACAGAAATCCCGAAAGAATGCACTGGAGAGATGATCCTTCATTGGTTTTGGATATGCACTAGCTACAGCCTAGCAGGTCTTCTCTCTTTCTTTATTTCTATCACGCTCTAAAACTAAGTGACTTCAAAAGAGGCTCAGCTGAATCTACAGTGGCTACAGAGAGCTGGGACAAAATCTTCTCCTAGGGCAATCCTCAAGAGGATTTTCATCTTGACACTGAGTTATTGTAAATTAACTGTTGCTTCCAGGCAAGGAATGATGAATGGTCTGAAATGAAGAGATAAGTGTGCATATGGATACATTCTCCCAGGCTCTCATGGACCTTCTGTGTTACTAGCAGCTGGGAATAATTCCTAAGACAGGGAATAATTCCTAAGACAGGGAATATTTGATGCTGTGTCAATTCTTATTTTAATATGCCCATGTATATGGAGAATAAATCATAGAATCATAGAATCATTTAGGTTGGAAAAGACCTTTAAGGTCATCAAGTCCAACTGTTAACCGAGCACTGTCAAGTCCACCAGTAAACCATGTCCCTAAGCACTGGGTGGAATTAGTTTGAACCAGTGTAATATGGAAGAAGAGCAAGCTCCTTGCGTCTTACAACTATACAGACACGCATTTTTT
Organism: Pandion haliaetus; assembly: GCA_013401275.1. Classification (NCBI taxonomy): domain Eukaryota; kingdom Metazoa; phylum Chordata; class Aves; order Accipitriformes; family Pandionidae; genus Pandion; species Pandion haliaetus. Next base: position 124,519 of record VYZV01034870.1, on the reverse strand, counting down.
TGTTTGTTTGCTTAGCAGTTCTTTTCTACCAGTCTTATCTTAGACTGTCCGTGTTTTAATTGTGTCATTTAATATTTACCTTAGCAGTGCCCTAAGGCCCTAAGTTGAGTTCTGACATGCCTCTCTGCCAGCCAACCCAGAATCGGTGTAAGCAAGGAAGGGATCCCAAGAAATGGGAGACTTGCAGTTATGACAGCTGCTTCATAGTCAAATCCTGCTCCTGCTAAATCAACGAGAACATAACCACTGGACTTCAGTGGAAGTGGCATTTGGCCTGCAGACACCAAACACATGCTTCATCACGGGTATTGCAGAAAGGGTTTCATTCTTGTCCCTCAGTTTTGGATATAGCAGGATTTCTGGTGCAAGAACAACTGAGTTCAGGGGAAAAGTGATCGAGACTGAAAGGAGTGTGTGCCCACATGTCCTGAGAGCCAGCTGTGCAAATTGCACTTGGTAGATTAGGAAGATGCCTGTTTGCATTGGAGGGATAGTGAAATACGTATTGTAATTATGCACTAGTCACAGCCAAGCTGTGAGTGTAAGGTTGGGACACTGAACAGAGATGTAATAGAAAACATCCTTGCAATTCCGCCCTTCCACTTACTTCCCTCAATAAAACCACGCCCAGAAGAACAGCAAGTCCTTGCTCAGTGCTCTCCTAAATCACGATGAGCCCTGGTTCACAGCAGATGCTCTCAATGTCCTTTCTCGTTAACTTGGGGAATGGTACAAACAGCTGAAATAGGTACTCTGACCGACCCCACTGTTTGTGGTCATCACCAGAGCAGCAAATCTAAACATTTGTGGTCAGAAACGACCTAAAACCACTGCCTCAAGGAGGATGTGTTCAGGAAAGGGGGGAGGCACAGGGAGTTGTGGGAACTTGAACAAAATATTCAGGGTTTTTTTCTTTTATTTCTGTAATGTGCCAGAATTTTCTCATTGACAGGGTGAAGTAAAATCTGTTGGACTGAGGCGGCTTACCAGGTCATTGTGGAGTATTGTATTATTGAAATAGAGTGGAGATGAGATACATATGTTGCTGTCAGGGACTAGAGTTTATTGTCGCAGTGGGTATGACTAATAATGAAAGTTTAGATTTCAAGAGGATTTGAGGAGAATGTCCTTTAATTCCTCTATGTCTGGATTGTGGACATATTCCTGTATGCCTGGACTTTTTTACAATTTAAAATGTGAATTGTAAATACCAATAGAAGGAGGCTGCAAGCTAAGCTGACAGCATTTATAGTTTCAGCTTTAAAGATTAGCTGCCTTCAGGAAGTAATAAAGATCAGAGCTGCCCGATCCTGATGCAACTGCCTATGAAAACATGTTGACATTGCAATGACAGGCTTCAGGAGCAGCACGTCTTGGGGAGAGTTCGGAAACATGCACTCCTTTAACGCGACCAGCATCCACCCAGCAGTGTCCAGTCTTCGGTAGTGTCAGCTGGCCAAGTGCCTCCAGTAGGGATGGTGAATACGAAACATTTTGGAAGCAATGGGAGCCTGTTACTGAATAAATGAAGAGGAAATCTTAAAATTAATCAGAGGTGCAGACAGAGGTGCCTGCGCTCACGTGCAAGCTCTCCCACTTCTTACCTGTATGTTTGCTGTACTGCACTAATTATGTATGAGAAAGAAGAATGCTAGATGAAGTTTAATTAGGAATGAGCTGCTTTGTCATGTAAACTTGGAGTGCAGTGCAGTTTCTTTAGCCTGGATCGCAGCCAGTACCTGTGAGAGCTCCTAGGCAGCAGGGAAGGGGCTGGGAGCAGATGCCTCTGCTCCAACGCAGTGAGCCTCAAGGAAGGGTTTGAATTACAAAGGAAGGGAAGGGGCTGAGCTTCCCTCCCCCCCACCTCCCTTCACAAAGGGCAATAGTCAGTTTACTTTAATAACCTCACTATCAGCTGCAGAGGAAGTCTCGCAGTCTGGGAGTCTGCGAGCAGTTTAAGAGCCAGCTAAATCATACAAGCCAAGCAGAGCCGACCGACCTGGCCAAGGGAGGGCAGCGCAGAAGATGGACTCGCACTACTCTCGGAGGAGCTGACTTTCCTGGGGACCTCAGAACTGTTTTTCTATCCTGATCTTTTTTTTCTGTCCTGTGGAGGCTTGGGTAAGTGTCTGGTAGTTTTCCACTTACCTTTCTTTTTAGTGGTTCACTAGGATTTGCCAAATTACAGTGGAACTGCAACGGCAAAGTATTTCCTGCACCTTCGTGAGCTTGCTCTGGAAGTGGATGATCCAGATTTGAAAAGCTGGACCTTTAAAATCTTTTGAATTCATATACTGCTTTTTAAAAAGGGCCAGCAAGCAGATATGGAGAAAACAGACTTTCCAGCGCATTGTTTCAGCTGGTGGGGACTGCTGGGGCTACAGCATCTTGCAGTGTGTTGGATTTTCAAATGTTGGATTGCTCTGAACAGAGATCTCCCGAGGTCTGTCAGTCGGTTCAATGGTGCAGATGTTTGTGCTGTTTCCTGTGAAATCAGCCTGTGGGGGTCGAGGCAGCTGCGCCTCTAGCCAACCTCTGTATTCAATCATCCGCCAAGAAAAGGAGCGTTCAGCGCTTTCTCTAGACATTTGGGAGGAGAGAAAGAAAGGTGCAGGAATCAAATGGTAAAATGGTTTGCTTGAAAGGTGTTTACTCTGGGCCCTGATACTTTTGCAAAAGGGATCTGGTGATTGGGGAGCACAGTGTACAGGCAAGCAATTCCCTCACATCCATGGGGAGCGGAGCGGCCACGGAGTGGCCATGGCGCTGCAGACAGTTTTAATAGATTTTTCAAAGTGATTGTAAAAGATCTGCATGACTGTAAAAAAAGAATTGGCCATGGACTGGGGTAGGGTGTGTTTGCAAGCAGTCCCGAGTGTGTGTAGGCGGCTGTGTACGTGGTAAGAGTACAGCAGAGCTCACTTTAAAGGGAGATGTACTAAAACTTATGTAATGTATGAAACTGAATGTCCTTTTCTGACGTCCCTGCTGTGAACCTGAAAGGACTAACCCTGAAACAATTTTTTAAGCTGTCTTTGTTAGTCACCCTTTATGCAATTTGTTTCTTTTCGCGTTTCATTTTGAGTAAAAGGAGATAGGCTGGTTTCACTCCCCTCTCCACTCCTCCTCTATTGTTAGTCTCTCCCAGCTTCCCGTACAATTGTCCAGCTCTGCTCTTTCCAGAGCCCAGCGGAAAAGGATATTGTTGAAAAGAAAGAAAGTATTTCAAATTAAAGTCTGGCAAGCATTTGCGTCCTCATTAGGCTTCAGACACACTTCCTCCCTCCCATCTCTTCTTCACCAAACGTAGCAGGGTGACCAGCATTGCTTGCAATGTCTTAAGCAGCGGCAGAATCCCTCTTAGCCATTCACTGTTCAATAAATGCAGCAAATAATAATCACAGATTGAAAACAAAGCATATTTATAATAATATGTACAACTAGGAGCACAAATATAACAAAAGCAGTGAATTCTTAGTATTAAGACAAGCCTTATTCAGACTTGTGAGCTGGAGACAGCTGTTGAGTTGTCGCAGCAGTGACACTGAGCATCTGCCCCAGGCAGGGTCGGGGATCGTAGCTTGTAGGAAGGGCGTAAGGAAAGGAGTGTGCGGTGGGGGAGAAGAGGTCAAGGCTGCATCTGTATTTGTTCTCATTAAATCATAGCTTGATGTAGCAAATGGTAATTAATAGTCATGTTAATGTTCAGAGGTAAACTGATATGACTCTCCTTGCTTCCTTTTGATTCCCAGCCATCATTTCAGTCATTTTCCTTTGAGCAGCACAGATGAAGCAGGGTTGGCTCTGGATGATCTTTGGAGAGATCCAGCCAGAAAAACACACGGCCTTGCGGCATGTTTGCGCTGCACGACTCTGGGCTCCTGGCACCATCCTTCTTCCCACTATGCAGCAATTAGCGGGAGGTGTCCCTGGGCATGACTGCAGCGCCCGGGAGAAGAGGGCTGCCCTGGGGTTTGTAAAAATAACATAGATTCTTGTGAGGCTAAGCCGCCTCCAGTGGCCTCGTTAGTGACAATATTAGAACAGGGAGATGTGATCGGAGCGGGTGGAAAAGCAGTGCTGTAGACAAAGGGGAGCCTCAGTTCAGCAGGAGACCTCGCTGTTTTCTGCGTTGAACCCCAGCGTGTGGTGCCCCATTCGCTCCTAGTCCGAGCTGCAGCCCTGTGCGTGTTGGGTGTTTTATCACAGCAACTTGTGAGGCTTTTGCGGCCTTAGGGTGCATGCTTGGGAAGCTGGGAAGATAGTTAGTGGGATGAGAAAGCACTCAGTACTTTTCTGATTTTCCTTCTGCTGAAAGTGACAGGAATAACACCTTTTCTTATGTAAAAGGCTCCCTCAGCTTCACTGGGTATTGCACAGAAACACCCTCCTTCTTTGCTTCTCTTTGACTTTCACCATTTCAGAGACCTGCAATTTGATGACAGGTTTAATAATGTAAGATACAATTGTCATTTGTGTTGAGAAGAGCTATTGAAAGAACTTGGAGTTGTATCACCTGGGATAGCAAAACGTAAAGGCGCTGATTTGTTCAGTCCCAGTTTTAGATGCTCGAGACCCAGTTTTTAAGACTTGTTGGGCACTGATGTCTGCTCGAGTTGCGTTAAATGCTGAGCCTAAGCTGCCAGTTACTCCAGTCAGTGACTATGTTGGATATACAGGCTTATTCCTTTTTCACAGCTGAAGACTTGTTCCAAGAGGTTCTCCCTTCCCACAGCACTGGTTCCTTCTTCCACCCCTTCACGATATGAGAATTTTCTGTTGTTTTTTTTTTAAACAGAGCCTTCATCTTTTTCCTCATGCTATCCCCTCTACTGTGGTAATACCAGCAGCCATTAACAGTAAGGGATAACGGGCCCCAGCTATGGGCCATTTTGTTCGCCGTGTGTCCCAGCAGCAGTGAGTGGGGCTGCAGGTGTCAGCAGTCTGGGTAGGACCTTGCTGGTGGCACTGGAAATACTCTGCATTTCGCTGGGACTATTGCAGTGAGAGGTGGCAGCCTCTGACCTGCTGCGATGGGAGGGTCTCGCACCCTCCATTTCCCAGTAAAGAGCAGGATGGAGACTGGGCTGCAGCCAGTAGATTTACAGCAAATAGAATAAAAACAAGAATTAGACAGATGAAATGATAAAAAGGCTTTAACAAAGCCTCTAAGCAGTTTGTCATATCCTGCAATGTGATTGACTAATGTGCTGGACGGGAATGTTCTCGAAAGGGTTGCACAATGTGGTGCATGTGCTGGTGCCGTCCAATGCGAGAGAGCAGAAAGCTCCAGCAGAATCAAATCAGTCTTTCCACTTGCAGGACTGATTGTCACAACGTGGGACATTTCCCAATGTTTATTATCCCAATGGTGCATTTCACATCTTCGAGACCCTCTGTTAGTGCTATGTGCTCTTAGATAGCTCTTTCCCTCCCTGCAATTCCGATAATGGGCAGCTGCACATTTTAGCAAACTCTCCTGCTGGGGTCTGGGAACGGTGGTCAGCATCTAGGGAAAAGTGATATGAGTAGAACATATAAGATAGTGAGGAGGGTAGTCAGTGCCTGATGAGCCCGTGGTCCTCAGTGGGGCTTGTAATGGTGGGCATGAGTAGAACTGAGGGCATTAAATTACATAGACCATGCCAAGAGAGAAATGTCAGAAATGCCTCCTGTGTGGGACCAGGACTCTCCCAGCCAAAGCCCAGAGCAGATATTTAACTGTACTAACAGGGGTCCTTATTTCTTTATGTAGAGTGCCACAGACTTGGTCTTGCAGAGCTCCTGAGCGTGTTGTCACTGAAATTGTAGTTTCTTTCGGGAGCCAGGTGACGGTGCTGAACAAAGAGTGCTCCAGGTAATGCCCGTGGCAGCCATTCTGCAGTGCCGCAGCTTGCAGCAGACTGCTGAGAGAGAACTGCTGCGCCAAGTGAACAGTGACACCTCCTCCGTCTGTGTGTCTGTATGCGTGCTGTGCCTCTGTGAATGTGGAGGTAGTTGGACACTGAGCCTGTGTCCTTGATAAATTGGGGTTATCCCCAGTCAGATGGCATCAATGGTTCAGGTTGCTTGCACTTCCCTGACCATCCCCAGGTAGTTGCCCAGGACATCTGTGGCACAAGCCAGGCTTTTCCAGCATGCCCCCCTGGCCAGGACAACATCAATAAAAATGAGAATTTATGAGCTCTGTCATGTACAGCAAGCAAAGCGTCGTGCAACAAATTAATCACTGATTGTGCTACAGTGCTGACTGGGAGCTTTCTGGCTCTCTCTTGGCATCGTTGCAAGGTTGTTAGTTAAAAAATGAGTTTGATAAAGAGACCCTTGACACCCAGCACTTTTGTCTCCTCTGTTACCTGCTCACCCAGCATGAGGCACTGTTAGCCCAAAAGGTGCTTGTTACTGTTCAGGTTGCTCCAGCTTTTAGTCATCAGAATGTGACAGCACTAACAGTTCTCTGCGCTTGTTTGTTGCTTCCTATCCAGTAATTTTGGGATGGCGTAATGATCTGCCTTCCAGTTTGGGCTGGGAGGAGCTGGGTACTGCTGGTCTACTGGAGGCCTAAAGAACAAACTGTGCAGGAGCTTCTCTTTGGGCTTCAGCAAGAGGTTCACGGGGACCAAAAGGCCTTTGCCTCAAGCTCTGTTGCTTCCTTCCCACGTTTACACAGCAGCAACGGAGTGTCTCAGCTCTGGTTTTAAAGCACTCCCAGGTGCTTTAAAGGGTCTGTGCCACAGCAAAGTGAGTTAAAATGGCTCTTGGCTCCTGCACGTGGTCTATAAAAACTGATGGTATTGTTGAGTCAGCTGATGTACTGTTCCCTGAGCTCCAGGTAGCATCCCCTGGCCTTCTGTAGGAAACTGTTCACTTGTCTGTATGTATACAAAGACAGCTGTATGTATATGCATGACTTCTAAAACACAAAGTAGAGAGTCATTATGTAGCAGAAGCATAAAAACCTTATTAACACTTGACATAATTCTGACATCTCTGCTAGCAGTGTTTAACGAGAGATTGGAAAGCATTTTTCAAACATGAACCCACAGCCACATACATCTTCCTAGTCAATAAGGAGAAGCCAGAGCAGCAGGTGGGTGTTTTGTCTGAGTGACTCGACGCATGGGAGAGCCGACCATTGTAGCCGGCAGCCCCCCCGACCCCTCGTGCTGCTCCTCACCATGGCAGGGCTTTGGAGTCGAGCGCCGGGGCTGCATGTTCCTGCTAAGCTGCTTCCCTTTCCTACCAGAGAGGTTTTGCTCATTGTTCTCTAATTTCAGCAGACAGGAAAGAACCCACCTTTGAATTCAGTTGCCTGCCCTGTCCCCACAGCTGGTGCTAGCAATTGTCCCAGGGTTCCTACCCAGACTCGCTTTCTTTGTTTTCCTATGGGTAGCTGTGTGAGGTTATTGTTTTTGCAGTAATTTTATTTATCCCTGCCTGAGACCAGACCACTGTTTCCTATTGACTCATGTCACCTGTCGATGGCCTTTTCCTGTCCCTCGCATAAACGCAGTGCAGGGGTGGGAGATGGAGATGGTGGTTGGACTTCAGGTTTAGTGAATGCTCACGCGTTACAGCAACCCCATGAGAAACCCCGCAGAGGAGAGAGCAGTAGAGCTGTAAGGCTGCTGCCATGCTCTGCGGGCAGTCCAGGACACATGCAAAGAGGCTGGGGAGAGGGAGATCTGCAGGGGACATTGTCATGTGTTTGGGATGTTTTGCCCCTTGTTAGGGCAGACTTGTATCAGCCGAGCCCATCCAGCCTAATTTGCTCACGAGTGCTGTACCCTGAGACCCTCCGGCTACACACATCACCTGTCAGCAGATGCCAAGCACTGCGTCAGAGACCCGTCAGATTTTGAGGCATTGCCTCGAATGCTTGATGGGTCCATGGAACAAGCTGCCAGCAGGTCTGGTTTAGCTGCAGGTTCAGTTTGGTTCATCGGCTTGGTTCTTACTTTTTTTTTTTTCCATTCTGTTTTCTTTTTTAAGAGCGCTCTTGTATCTGAGCTGGGTGCTGTGGCCCGTCTTCGGTCTTAGAGGGTGACGTGTCTCCTCTGTGTAGCATGGAGCCCCCTCTGCTCCTGTTAATGCTAATGGCAATTACCCAGGCGCTGGAGAGGGAACAGGGCATTGCACATCTTAGATGTAACATCAACATGAAACTTCATCACCTAGGTTTCAAGAAAAATAAACTGTGGCTGGACTTAAAACATAGTGGTGAGGAGGAGTAAGGGAGAGAGCCTTTTATGAGCATTGAGAATATTTGTAGCTAAGCAACCAACATCAGCAGGAAGAATAAATCAAAAGTTTCAGGGCTCTGCCTGCCTGCCTTCAAGGGTCAGGAACTATATTTTCCCTCTGTTAACAAGATTGCCTTCCTTTGAAACATCAGCTATTAGATACTGCTAGAGGCTGGATACCGTATTAGATAGACTAGAAGCTTGTTGTGGGACACTGGGCTAGAAACATAAATGGAAGGACGAAGAAGATAAGCATCTTGCCAAAGGCCATGAAGTGAGTCAGGCCTCCCAGCAGCTTACAGGAAAATGCTTCTGGAAAAGTAATGTCTAACACACATATAATATTTTCTAATTACTGTTGTGTAAGTCCTTCTAACAACTCTTCAAGGTAGCAGCTATAGACTATATTCCCATTTCACAGATGGAAAAAGTTGAGTGACTGGATGACTGTAGCAGTTTATGTTTGAAACGGTGAGTCTCTGTGGCTTTGTTCATTTTATATATTTGTACAGTTCCTGTTGCTTGGGGCACCGATCTCCATTGCTATGATTGCAACACAGATCCGAGGCCTATTAGATAATTGAGCTTTATTTTCTAGAAAGATATTATGCAGTGTTCTTCACTAGGTTGCAACAGAAAACCTAGAAGCAAGACATTTTGCTTTAAAATAGGTTTTATTTATAAAGAGGAAATTTCCCAGAAAAGCCAATGGGAATGGCAGCAAATCAAATCCCAGCAGCAGTCTCAATGGAACTTCTTTTTTTAAATACCATCTTGTAACCCCAGAGTATTTTCCATCTCTGCTTAGTCAAGAGCTGGTTAGAAATGATGCTCCAGTCTCTACCCTGCCCTGGCAGCCTCACTGATCACCTGATAGACAGGGCTCATGCAAGCCCTTTGTGCTGCGAGAAGATCCCCTTAAAGTACTTCCAAACCAAACTGTTGGAGCCCTGAGACCCTGCTAATACATGGCTGTAATACCTCATAAATCTAGGCCTTAAGTAGACTTATTCCCTGATCAAGAACCCCAGAGACCTCTTAGCCTTCATAGACACTAAAGTTGGTGTTAATTATAAAGCTGGGTGTATTAAGGCCAGATCTCGCGGTATTTGTACGGAACTGTATTCCTAAACCAGATTTATTATTTTAATGAGAGGACTGAACTGTAATACAGGATAACTCGTGTGGTCTTGGACTTCCAAGACCTGTCCCAGTACCGTTCACATTTCTGGCAGTGCTGTGCCAGAACATGCTCCTCAGCTGGAGAACTATCCACGTTTTAGCACTTTATATCGCATTTTCTCCACTTTTTCACCTAGAAAGCTTCCTGTAGCATTGAGCATTTCAGTGGAGTTTAAAAAAGTGTGTCTCGATTTTTATGTATTCATGCTCTTTATATGTTGATCTCTATTCAGAGCATCCTTTTAAAGACGATGACAAGCATATAACTTTTAGGAGGCAAATGGCTGTTTTTTCTGTCTTATTTACTGATACATCTGTAAGCCTGCCTGATGGTGACTGGAGTAACTCAGCCGTGAAAAGCACTTATGGATTTGAAAGCAGAGGGTGTTTCTGTCCATTAACACCAGAGTTCGCAGAAGCCCAGCTGGGTGGGGTGTCCTTTTAGTCCCAGTCCCACAGCTGGGCTTTAAGAGGTGGCTTGAGCTGGCAGGTAGAGATTAAATGGCTGTTGGGTATATTTAGCAATAACACTATGCCAGCATGACAGTAAATGATTTTGGGGCCATTATTAATGTTAACATTCATTCAGGATGGATTTTATTTTTCATACTAGAAAAACTATCACTTTTGGAAATAACGCAAACACAGTTTGGAAGCAGCATCAACTGTTTTAAAAGAAAAAAAAATGCATTGGTGGGTATGAGGGAGACGTTCTGGAAAGAAAAGGTACAGCCTGGGTTAAGAGAAGCCCAGCGCATTCATATAGATCTAAGCTTTTCTCTTTTGATATTTTTCCTCTCCCTCCCACCTGCCTCGGGACTGAAGTGAGGTAGGATCTGATCTGCTCCCACTCCTCTGCGTGTAGGCGCTAAACCACTCTGGCTGGTTCCTGAGTTATTCCCAGCTCCCAGTCCGTTCAGACCCCAAAACAGCTCCCTGAGGCACCGACGGACTTTCTGAAATGCTTCCACAAATACAGATAAGCACAAACTGTTGAAAAATAAACACTCGAACTCTCTCCAGACCCTTCCTCTGCCTGCAGCGAGTATGCTGGAGGGCAGACCAGGGGAGCGGTGGGGAGAGCCCAGACACCTGGGTTGGGGGGTGAGCAGCTCCTGCCTCAGTGCTGCCTCTAGTTTGCTCTCCTAGGGAAGGAAATACACCCAGCTGATTGTGAAGGAGGTTGAGAACACTATAGTCAACTTAAAATGCACGTTCAAAGTAGTTGTTTCAGCTTTCTTACTCCATTTGATGAGCTTTTTGCCCCTTGTCTGCTTGATAGTATTTTGTTCAGTCAGCTTCTCTCCGGTTTTGTCAGTACAACCAGTCCGTGCGCCTCTTGATGGAGGAAAAGCACAACCCAACGCTGGCAGCTGCCTGAACTCAAACTACTCTGTCTCATGATTTTTAAGTTGGGTAGTTTTCACATTGGCAGTGCCTCTGTGGTAACTAATGTTATTTATTAATTAATTCTTTGCATTACAGCCAAGCACGCATAGCAGTCCCAGCCTGTTGCTGCTTCGTGCTGAGCAAATCCGTACCTAGAAGACAGCTGTTTGTGTGGGAAAGTCTCTAGAGGTGAAAGAAAAAATGCAAAATGGTGAGAGACTTTTGGTCATTTCAAACAAAACACTGGTTTATTCAGATCTGCTGAGCTGGGCCCAGCTTTCCTGAGATACCCCCAGCTCCTTGAAGTCTGAGCTTTTAAATCTCACTTTGGTTGTAGTTACAGGGAGGAGAGGGCTGAGCTGCCTGACGGTGGCTGGCAGGTACAGGAGCTGCGGCCTTGCAGAGCACGGCACAGCACGTGGGCACCAGCGTGGCCTTGGGATGGCTGTGCGAGGGCGAGCTGGGAGCGGAGAGGCCATGGCCGCGATGGCCCGTCTGCCCACAGCGTGCCCATGGGTGCTGGCCGGTCCTTCCCAGCTCCATGCAGGTCCTGGGCTGGCTGGGGCAGTCCTGCCCACGCCACGTGGGCTGGGACCATGCCGGTGGGGTCCCAGGCAGGTTTCTTTCTCTGGCTATGAGGAGAAATTGCTCTTCAGTGCTTCTTTTAGGGTGTTTTCTCCACCTCCTTTTATGCTCTGTAAATGCCTCTTTTTCACTGTTGCTTCTTTTTCTCCAAAATCACAGCCTCTTGTCTTTAGTTTAATTTTTACACTTAATGAAATAGCCCTGTAATTAAATGTTATTTAACAAATCCCTGGGCAGGGTATCTCATGACAAAAAGCACTCCGATTTTATTATTATTACTAACACAAAGTAATGAAATGTTTGAATCCTTATCAAGTGTAATTCAGGGGTTTAATCATTTAAGTTGAAAGGAAAAGTTAGCTCCATCATTTATGCTAAACTGATCTGCTCATTGTCCTGTTATGTTCTTTACTGTTTATTTAGATCTTGAGATTATATTGTTCTGGCCTAGAACATACAAAACATGTAATTGCACATGTGTTTGTATGAGCTTCTGTATGTTAGCACAGTGTGCTTGAGTATGTTTTGTTTTCTAGTTCACTGGGCAAACAGTTAGCAATAAGCTAAATACAGGGAAAGCTGAACAAGAATAATACAGACTTTGGATGTCTGTGATGTCTGGCTTGACAAACCTACTAAGCACCTCACTAAGAAAAGCAAAGTAAGCCTTAAAAACATCTGAACTTGCTGAAACGTTCTCATTGAGAAATATTTTTGCATCTTCAATTTGAACTACAAAAAAAAGCAACTCTGTGAATCAGTCAGACAATCCCCCATTTCCTTCTGAATTGGACTAGCTAGCAGTTCATACACTCTCCTTTCCCATCTCCTGCTCTGAGCTGTTTGTGTTAATTATTTCCAGACCCCAGCTGAAGGCTGAGAAAGCAGTTGGGGCAGATGTTGGCCACCTGGGCTCTAGGAACAAGGCTTCCCAAAGCTGGGACAGGTTCAGCTTCCAGGGCGATAGTTTAGACATCGAACCATTGTCAAAACTAGGTCAGCTGGATATCAAAATCTGTGTTTGCTGGATATCCTGCTCTGGGGCATCTGAGCCCGGGCAAGCATACGGCAACTGTGGGCTGTCAGCATACAGCAACATGACTGTGTAAGATGGGTCTCTCCTGTTGCTGTCAGTACTCTGCTGATTAAGACGGCAACAGCGAGAGTCCTTTGGGAAACCAGAAACCAGTGTAAAGGTTAAAAGCAGACATTGTTTGGTATTTAGAAGCTTTACAGATAAAATTGCACATCTCTGGCAAAGGACATCTGCAGCAGATGCAGATAGCCAGGGAATGTATTTAATACCTCACTAAGCAGCACCCTGCAGGATAGGAAGCCTAACTTGCAGAACTGACAGTACTGACTGCATCCACAAATCTGCATGTGCCAGAGCTCTGGGAAAGGGCAAGGAGACCAGCAGTACTGAAACAAGGCATAGGATGAGGTAAAACGTTCCAAAGAAGGACTTTGGAGGCCTGTGCCCTGGTTCATGGCTGTGTCTGTACTGGATGTGAAGCTGCAGCAGTGTGTCCCCAGCACCCCTGCATTCCCCCGTGCCCTGCCTGGAGCAGGCAGGATGTGTCCCGCACAGCCCTGCCAGCCCTGCCTGGCTCCCGCGCCCCTACCTGAGCAGTAATCCCTCCTGTCGGCAGCTCTTCCTCAGGAAAACACTGTCCTGCCCCGTCCTGTCTTCAATAGCCAAGGGACGGGGATTTCCCTGGTGTCATGGTGCATCCAGCGCCACAGACAGGGTTCAACTCCTTCTTCAGTGTGGCCTCATGGCCTCTGAGACTCCGCGTGGGCTCCGTGCTCATGCCTAGCTCTTCTAATTAAAATGCCTGCCACAGAGGGAGACAATCTCACACGTGAACAGGAGAAGCACAGGTATGTTTGGGGCGGTTCTGAGGCAGTGGAAGAGTAAGTTCAGCTAGAAGAAGGAAGGCGGAGGGTTAGGACTTGTTAGTCTGCATGTGGCCGGCTGAAACGTTCCTTTCTTCTGATCATACTTCATCCCGTCTTTGATCTGAGATGTACTTTTTCCTGGATAACTTCCAACATTCTTGGTGTAGCTATGAAGCTCCCTTTTTTTTCCCCTGTGCAGGCCACATCCCTCAAATTTAAGAAAGACGCTGTGATGATGAAGTAGGGCTGTTGTGTATAAAGTCATTTCTGGATAAACATGTTTGACTTCTTCGGGTGTTCTTGATCTCTCTTTATTCCTAGAACAAGCACAGAACAGGCTCCAGCAGCACAGGCTCCCACATTCATCCCAATAGTTTGACTTAGTGCAGTGTGGAAAATCATCCCCATAAAGGGTTCAAGCTGTGGTTTGGGTACAGATGTCCAATAAATTGAGAACTTTTGGCAACCCTCATTTCTAGACTGACATGTCAGACAGATTCACATGCCAGAAGCACACTGGGAAGCAAAGACTGGGTTGGGAATGATGCCAGGAGCCAAGCTGCATTTGTACAGTTTTGGAGCTGCAGCTTGGCCATCTCTGGCCCAGGCAGCAGGATGATGGAGAGAATCCCAAGGTAGCTAGCTAGATAACGAAGTTGCTTATAAAAGGACAACAAAAAAAAGCACCGCACCCTGATCCTGCTTAGGAGGGTCGGAAGCAAAAGAGAAAAGGCTTCTTTCTCTAGAGGTGAACTGTCACTTCTCCTTCCTACAGCAGTAGAAGCCTGACACTAGATAAGTAGCTGTGAGATGATTCATAAAAAACTAATTTATAATTTGCCAGAATATAATCCTATTTGATCAGTGTTATTCAGTTCCTCTTTCTTTTAAAATTCAGTGCACTTAACTGTTCTACGAGGGTTTATGAATGTTTAAAAATTGCTTTGTGGTCCCTAAAGTAATTTGACAAGTCTGACAGCTATTGATTAAAAACCTGAAATTATTCAGACTGTAGGATGACTTGGGGGATTAGATAGAAAGTTTTTTCAAATGTGAAAGGAAATAAGATGTTGGAAAGTAAATATGTTCTTGAATATTTTTGAAAAATCCATTACAACTGTGAAATTAAATTGAAATGAGATACTTCGTGTGGAGATGAAGGAACTAAATGCTGGCTTTACTATTTAGGCATGGGGTAGAACTCACCATCCCAGGTCCAACAAATGTTTCCCTGGAAGACGCTGGTGACGGGGCTCTGGCACGGATCCCACCTCAGGGTGCTGTGGGGAGCCCTTGGGGAGCCCTGTGCACCTGCCCGTTCCTGGCCAGGGACCAGCCAACTCCTTCCATTCAGCCGTTCTGCATCATGGAGTTAGATGCCAAGCAAGGTCAGTGGACAGCTGCGGGGCTGACGGGAATGTGGCTCTTTCTGTCCAATATGTATGTTCCTGTCTGACTCTGTGGGACAGACGGGAGCTAATTGAGCCTCAGACTAGATGACCGCAGCCTCCCTGATTGTCCTAATTTGCACTCCTCATGGAAAGGCTGCTGTGGTAGTTGGGAGCAGCTATTATGCAGGATACCTCTGTCTCAACTTGTCCTTCCTCACCAGACTGCCAGGAAGGATATCCAAGAACTGGCTATACATCTCTGTACACGCCAAAGAAGACTCTCCTAGGAAACCATTAGACCAGCCAGGCCATTTTCCATATGACCAGAAGGGACCTCTTCATTCAGCAGATCCAGACCTGTTCTGTTACTGATGACGATGTTTTAGAATATCCTTCATGAACATATTTTCTCCATCTTAACATCATTGAGGTTTTCTCCCCCATTCTCCCTCCTTCTGGAAGGCTAATCTCAAATTTCACTTCTCTCATGGTTAAAAGCCCTCTTCTGATTTTCAGGTCTGAATCTATTCACAGCCAGTTTTTAGCCACTTGTTTCACCAATGCTGCCCTGTAGCTTGAATAGTTCTTGTCTTTCTCATGTACTTACTCTGAAGTACGTATAGTCCTCATGCCCCTCAGTCTCTTCTCGTAGACTGAACAAGCTGAGTGTCACAACACCCCAGCATCATGCCAAATACGACCCAGCAGGTGACATATCCCTCCACCCCTCTCTGAATCGAGACTCGGGTCAATCCCATGGGGCAGAGGTGGGCACTTTCCCAGCTTGGCTGCTACACCCAGCATTCAGCCCAGTCAAAATACTCTGCAAATCTGAGTGGATGATCCATAGCCCAACATCTCCAGGACTGAAGAAGTAACTACCCCGACCCACTGGCAGCTGGCTGGACATAAGGGCAAACACCAATGCAGCAGCTGGGTTTGTAGATCAGAAAGAAGTTCATCTGCTATATGTGTTGTGGAAGAGCCCTCCTTCCCTGATCCTGGGTGGAAACATGCTGCTGGGCACAGAAACCCCCTGTGCACCCTTCTCCGAACACAGAAACTGTGGCTATCTCGTCTGTACCTGAGGAAAAATGTCTAGCTGCTCATCATCAATGGTGTTGTCAAGGAACACGTGTCAGCTCAGGTGGAAGGGATCAAAATACGTGAGTCTGTAGGCTGGTACAAAGCTTCTGGTCAGCTTTGCAGGGTGTCTCTGCCAAGCCAGGTAGTCCACAAAGACCTGGTTCTGCTTTCAGTGGCATTATCATTGCTGGTATTTAATCACATAATTGATGGCTGTCGGTATTGGTTAAATTCTTGAGTGATTCTGTCTGCAGAGATAACAAAGTGTTTGTTATGATGATTCAGTTCCCTGGATTAAACAGTAGATTTGTGAATGTGGACATATTAAATAAGCAGATCCTAGTGGGCTTCCTTGGCCTCCCACCTCAGCAGGGTAACACACAGCCCTTGCTCATCTCCAGTAATT
Organism: Pandion haliaetus; assembly: GCA_013401275.1. NCBI lineage: Eukaryota > Metazoa > Chordata > Aves > Accipitriformes > Pandionidae > Pandion > Pandion haliaetus. Next base: position 108,335 of record VYZV01034870.1, on the reverse strand, counting down.
CTCGGTTTCACTGGGATCGGCATAAACCACGCATTCAAAAGCCTTAGTTAGGGGAATCTGCAAGGTATGACATGGAGCTTGGACATGGTCTCACCAGACTGTGCAGGGTAATTCAAACCCTTGTGCTATATATGGCCCCCAGTTATATTTCCGTGACAATATTAAGCTTTAAAAAGATGAGTGGAAAGAAAGGAGACCTTCAAATTTAGTTACTGCCAGAAAATACTAGGCACCACATAGTTGTCATTCTGCAGCAGACAGGGATTATCCATAAACCCTGTACCTCCAAAGTGAAGGATAGTAATAAAGCTGACCCCAGGCGCACTTCGAACTCAGCTACCTCTGATTAATTAAGTTTTTCCTTCCTTGAGCCTGATTTAGTACTTATGCTCAGAATGAAGGATTTAAGTGAAGAAACTGTTGAGAAATTGAAGGACAGCTCTCATCCCCTCTTTCATCCCCTTCCCTATCACATGCACACACACGTGGATAATAGAGGGCTTGATGTGGCTGCTGAAAAATCAGTCTCCGAAGGCATTCCTGTCCCAGAATTCTTGTCATTCCTCCTGCAGTTGCACCGCTTTCCCTGTGGATTTTTGTTCCTGCCAAGCTTGAAATGTCAGTGGGGCATGGCAAACACTTGGTTAGTATTGGCTGTAGGTCTCAGGGCAGCGCGGAAGGTGTAATAATGATTCTGCATTTATATGGAAATTAGGAAGGTTTCTGTGCAGCTGTGGAGTATCTTTCATCCATTCATTTAATGACTGAGCTTTCTGGGATGTTTAAAATCCATCAGTGGCAGGGCTGAGGCACAGCACTGCCCTACAGGACCCCAAGTTCAGAAAACTTTTCCTCTGCTTCAGACAGTAGGGACTGGGAATGAGGATGAGACCATGGCTGGTTCTGTAGCTCCCCAGAGTTCAGGCTTGCACAACAGCCCTGAAAATTCACAGCCCTCCTTGGTTAATAGCTATTATGATTATAATACGAGTTCATTAACGTGCCGGTATTCACAGCCTTCTATATGGGCAGGGAAATGTTGAATAAAACATAAAGAAACCTGTGCAGGTATGATGAAAACACTGGATTTAAAAATTTTTGGTTGTCCTTGCAATGACTTGCCTAGACCAGAAGACGATGTGCTTTGAAGCAGGACTGTCTGGTGTGAAAGCGTGGCACCCTGCACTACCAGGGCTGCCTGGCACAGCCAAAACCCTGCAGGGCTGGAGCCCTGTGCCAGGAGTAGGGGCCTGGGGCTCTCGGGGCTTCCCTGCCCGTGTGTGGCAGTGAGTGACAGTGCTCAGAAATGCCTGTCCTCACCTGAGGGTGTGATTACACTGGCTGAGCACACAGCCTGTTTCTGGGGTCTGGGCAGGTCCTGCTGCTTTTGCCTGTACGCAGGAGAAGACGGCCACGGTGTGGACACGGCATTTTGTTCCTGCGTGACAACTTTGTGACTTCTGACTGACATTTGCAGGCTTATTTCCACTCTGAAATGAACAGGCCAGTAGTATACATCACTTTGCCGAGATGGACAGACGCTGGCTTTGAAAAGTCTGTTACGGTACAATTAGTGATAGGGAGAAGTGCAAATATGAGGCAGGATGGCTCGATTTCTTTTTTTCCTCTGCTGCTTTGGTACTTGGTGACCACGATAGATTTGTTTTGTTTTAGAAGGAGTTTTATACAACACAGTTGGGAATATGTTTGCTCCTACCAACCAATTGAATCTGCTCATGTCCTGGAAAGTCATTCAACCACTACTTTCCTAATTTGATTGCTGCAGTTGGCGTGCTCTGCACAGCACTGGTGCTGTATCCCAATAAATGCTCAAGGATTTAGAGGGGTGGTGGTTTTACATGTGTAGTCAGATCTAAAAAAACTTGTCAGAAGTGATTCTGCTGATCCCTTAATTAGAATTCTTTAACCACTTTTTCGAGGAGAAACAATTGTTTACAGTAATGAGACAGTATGTTTTGATTGAAGGATGTACAATAATCTGCCCTGAATCTGCTCTGCTGCATTGTACCAAATTAACTTATTTCTCTATATTTGTTCATATTCAAAGCATAAATAATTTAGCATTTTGTCTCTGTCTGTGAATGTGAGAAGCATGCTTGCTGATTTCAGATCAGATGGAGCAGTGATGTTTATTACTCTGATGTTGGGAAATGATTGTTGCATATTTAATAGCACCATAAATAAAAATCCTGTAGTTGTGTTCCCACTTGTGGGATCGGCATGTGGCTCTCTTCTAACACGTCTGATCTACAGTACTCAAAGCTTTTGTGTGATGAATGCAGAGTCTTTGCTTGCCCACAGTGATACAGGGCATGAGTGGCAACTGCATTTACCAGCGTGCCCTGCCTGGCTGGTGTCCACCAGCATCTTCCCGCAGCGCTCTCAGCCCCGACCTGCTCAAGCAAAATCATTTATCTTACACAGAAGTACTCGGAGACTTACACTGTGTGACAAAGCAAATACCAGAAGACGTAAAACAAACCTCATTAAAATAAAGTGTCTGGATGATAAGGCAATGTTTAACATACCTTTTAAAAGCAGTATTTCTTTTCTTCATTTTATCTTACTAATGCCTTTAAAAACTGCCTGAAAGTATTTTATAGTAATTGCCAAAGTAGCTGGAATTTTTAGCATTCTTACAATGGGCACTGAGCATTTCTGATTTTAGTAGGTTTATCTTAAAGTGTGGGGAAGATACCGTGCAGTGGGTGAGTATCTGGGCCATGCCTATTATTCCTATTTATACTTAAAATGTCTTCAAAGTGTGGCACACGTATTACAGCATTCTGCAGTAATGGGCCCAGGTGTTCTGCTGCACAGTAGTAGTTTAGCAGTGTTTTGGTCCTTCTCTGCTCTGCATGTATGCAGGATTTTCTCGGGCACCTTGCTGAACTCGGGCTTGTCACCCATCGCCGTTTTCCATTTTCTCCTCTAAAAGTCACTGGCATGGAGATAAATTCTTGTACATTTTACCTAAGACACTTGCCAGAATAAAGGGAGCGAGGCACTGCTTGGCAATAGTGAAAAGCAAGGGAGAAAGAGAGAGCTTTGTCCATGAGCCATTTGCAAGCCAAGACAGTCCCGCTAGGTCACATTCTTGTTCTCTCAGCCTTGGCATGGATCGCCTCTTTTTAATGGAGTCCAGTGTTCCCAATGTTTCTAAACTTGTTTTAGTGTTTGCAGCAAGCTGGGATGGTCTCCGAGAAACAGTTTGTCTGGATCTGATTTAGAGCAAGGCAGCGTCATTGTGCTGCAAGCATGAGAGTCTCCGCCTGGCTCTCCAGCCCTGTGAATGCAGAGGGATGGATGTTGCTCCCACTTGCACTCGGAAGGCTGAGGTCCCTGAGAGGGTCCACATCAGTGTCTCAGGGTGGATCCAGCATGTGCTTCTCGGGTGACGCTGCCAGTTGTCCCCACTTAGCGTGTTTGGGTCTGCACCACGGAGCCATCTCAGCACCTGGAGTGCTTTTGGCAGGAGCTGAGCCCACTGATGTGCTCCAGGAGCAGCGTGACACTGCTGCAGCCACCTCCTCTCCCCGGGGTACAGACAGGGCATCAGTCTTCGGCACCCACTCTTCCTGCTTAAAATTTGCTCCTATTGTATCGTGCTACCTGCTAAACTGGTCACAGCCCAAATACAGCGTTGTTGGAGTAAGAGAACTGTACAGAGGAAGGAAAGCCCTCCCATCCAGCCCTGAGGAGTAACTCCACTGAAGCCAGCAATACTGGACAGTGTTAAACAGATGTGGATTAGAAATGGTTCAACCCCCCTCCTTTACTGGAATGCAGCCATTTTGCGTGTTTAGTATTCTAAAAGCAGAGTTAATAACTATTTTTGTCTCTATTCTCATTTCTCACGTACATATAAAGTCTCTGTTGATGTTTAGCTTGACAAGCCAGGCTGCAGTTACGATGCCAAAAATCTCAAAACTGTCATGGAGTGAGACAAGGATAAAGGAAAAAAAACAACTTAGATAAAAGGGCAACGGACTCAGAAATGCTGCATGTGGCACACTTCCCAATCCTCAGAGAGACTTATTAATTTACATTGTGGAAGTCTTTATGGTGCACAACTCAAATGGCTTTCTGGCTCCACTTGGGATCTCACTGGATTTACGAAGAAGCTGCTTTCGCGCTTCTACAGGCAAAAGCATTTAAAAGCATTTTTGTTTCTTAAAGTGTGTAAGGTAATAAAGTGTATAAGGGCCCACATGTCAAAGGTAGGCCAAGACTATACTCAGAAATTGCACATCAACCTAATGCAGGGTGTGTGGGAGTGTTATTGTCTTCTTCCAAACAATAGCATTCAGACATAGATTTAATATTCTGTCCTTTCTGCATCCTTGGTGCTTTCTGTCTGAGCAGGAAGACGATCTGGGCTAGGCACTGTCTGACGTTATGTCACAAGCGGGCATTGGAATAAGTGTTTGGGTTTCCTCCCCCGAGCTTCCTTCCAGCTGTTTTCTTTTTGTCAGGACAATTACACTGGTCGTTATTAAAATAAAAACAGAAGGGCAGTAAAATGATTCATCTTTCCAAGCAGCTTTGCTAAAGGGTGTCGTTAATTCAACATTGGCAGGAATGTGTCTGCTTAGGAAAATGTGCTTTGTCCAAGGGACTGGACTGCTCAAAAGGCTGTGTCCTTTTTCACCTGGGAGGGCTCAAATGTAACCCTGTGCTAGTGACCAGCATTTCTGACGGGGACCAAGAAATCAGCATTTGCCCTGGCACCGTCATCCCTTGGGGTCCGCCAGGTCGGGGCGGGCAGACACGAGAGCAGGGCCAGGCCTCGGCTCTTCCTCCTAGATGTGAACCCATCAGAGCAGGGCTGAAGCCTGCTGCCAGTGAACCATTGTGGGAAGCATGTGCTGCTGCTGCCAGCCCGAGCTAAAACTGTCTGTTGCCCAGGGACGGGGCTAACACTTCCCACCAGCTCTAATCTCTTTATGAAAAAACTAAACTAAACTAAAAAAAAACCCCTTAAACAAAAAATCTTAAGTTATTATCCCATCATTTGTAAACATGGACGTGTGCGTTGTGGGCACTTCAGAGAGAAGGTGCTTGGCAGCTTTTCTGAAGTTGTCTATATGCTGCACAACAGCTGCTGGTGCAGCTGGTTTTTGCAGAAGCGTGTAGGTTGGAGAGCACAGAGCATTTAACCCATCCCTCTGCATCAAAGGAAGACTGGCTTGTATTATCCTTGCATTACCCCCCGTAATCAGCCACCCCGATCCTCATCAGTTGTGCTTTTCTCAAGTGTCCAAAGAAGAAGTAAAGAAATTGTGGAACATTTTTCTCACTTGGCAATTGTTTTAATTTCTCAGAAGTCTGCATTTTATCAGTACTGTCCCTGTCCCACCCCTTTGATGCCGAACGTGCCCAGCAATCTGAATTGTCATGCTTGTGCTCTGTAAATGAGATATGACTGGAGGTTATGGAGTGACTTAGTCACAGAATGTGCTTAGTTTCTCATCAACAGGCAGGGTCCCTTCGTGTGATTCCTGTTGACAAGCTGATGATTTCCTAATGGAAAGACAGCCCTGACACCGCGGGCATGTGCACAGCCTTCCAGCCAGGGCCTGGAGTGAATCACGCTCCACGTGATGACCTCCAGCGAGACCATTCCCAAGCGTGTGTGTATGTGTCTGGGTTTTGGAAGCTAGCAGCAATTGTACTGGTCTGGAAGATGAAGTCAGGGAGTTACAAATACAGTGCAGGTAGAGAGGAGTAACACTAGGGGGCTGATAATAGGAAATGGAGCTTTTTGCCTACAATTTGAAGCCAGTGTGGACCGAGATGGCCAGCTGCTGCTTTTAAGGAGCACTGGAGAAGCGGCACTGTATGAGGTCCCCCAAGGGCATTCCCCCTTGCAGCTCCATGTGGCCTCTGTCACCCTGGCCGGCAGTCTGGGCAGGGGACACCTGTCTGGGCAGCGGTGGCTGGGCTCCTGGCTGGGCTGCTGGCTGGGGACGTGGCACAGCTCTTGCTGAAAAGAGCTCCCTTTTCACCTGAGCTGGTTTGGGAGCTTCAGCTGAATCACCAGCATTTGGCTGTGACCGCGTGTTCCCTGGATGAATCCCGCTCTGCCTCCAGCCCTGTGACGGAGACGGCTGGAGATGGCCGGGGGTCAGTCCTGCCCCGGAAAGGAGGGACAATACAATCTAGGGCCACACAGCCTATACTTTTAAAATGGCTCCAGCTGTTTTATGAAGCCATTTTAGGTTTTAATGCTGCTTGTGCAGGACTGGTGACTGCAGTGGCTTACAGCTCTTGTTTTTGATGGCAGGTGGAAAGCAGTTGGGACTGGTTGAGTGGGGCTGGACTTTGCTTCATGGTGTTTACAGTGCTGTTGTTCATTTGGGAACTAACCTGCTGCTTTCGGTTTTGATCCACTGAAAGGGTATATAAAGACTCCAGCCCCTCGCTTGCGAGGCTGGCAGGGAGAAGAGGCGGCACAGCCGGCCAGCTGGCTCCTGCCCGGGGGGAGGTGAGTCACGCTCATGGGCTGGCATTGCCCACTCGGTGCCCACCCAGGCGCACCACCCGCTATTCTACTCTCTGGCTTCTGTGCTCCGGTGCTGGCCACGGCATCTGGGAGGTGAGGGCAGGCTCCGGTACCCGCTGGGAGCCTGCTGCCTCTCTGCCCTTCCCCACGCTGGGGATGCTGCAGCACCCACCTTCTTCTTGGGCAGTGCTGGGTTTCTAGTAGCTTGATTTTCTTTTAAGCCCTCTACCTGTGTTCCCATCTGATTGAGTCTTGGGCAGGAGAAGAGGTGTAGGGAATGAGGAGAGGAGGTGGCAGGGGGCTGGGAACAGGGCAAAGTGAGGGCAGTGGATGTTGGGAGGGAATTTACAGAGCTGGACCCCAGAGTTCAGCCTCGTGCTTCGGGCCATTCTGGCTTAACCCTGCCCTAGCATTGTTCAGTCCTTAGTTGTCAGCTCTGGAGAAGCTTTCCGGGATCTGTTGCACGCATGCCCTGTGTGATGGTGGGGGCCCGGCAGGCGCAGTCAGTGCCGAGCAAGGGGAGCTGCCGGCAGCACGCATGCCGGGGCGGCCTCCGCCATGGGCAGCTCAGCTGCCTGGGCCAGCGTGGTCATGCTCAGTGAAGTAGGCTGATCTTTATAGTCGCTTAAACCTACAAATCTGTCAGCTGCCTCCCCAAGTGGAGTAGGTTCTGATTTACAGCTTGCGTTACCAGAGTAAATCGCTCCACTAACAGCCAGCCGATGGGAGTCCAGTACCTTCGCAACCCTGAGCTGGTTAAACTTCCCCAGCGTGACAGAGATGTTTCCCTGGTTGGGAAAGGGAGGTTGGGGTATGGCCCATCATACTCTGCCTCTTCTCTTTGCCTCATCTTACTTCTCATCAGAGAAGGCACAGAGCCCGGCACAGAGCCATCAGCCACGTGTGCCCATGGACATACACCCCTCCAAAATGGAGTCTGGTTTAAGCTGTCATGGTGTAAATCCAGGGCAGTCTCATCAGCTCAGGAGCAGATTGCAATTTTGTTAATGAGAACATACGCTGGCCCCATGTATTCCCAGGGATTTGACCTAAGCTTAGCATCTGTCAGGGTAAGAAAAAGTGGTTTAGTGGCACTGGCATAGTGGCAGTTCAGAGGATAGGGAGTGGGGCAGAGGGGGTTGCTGGCTCTTCCTTCTTGAGGGACAGTTATTCCAGCAGAGGAAGAATAATATTTGTGGAAATCAATGTTTTAAGAAATTAAATGCAAGAACAAAATCTAAACCCTAACTTTCCAGATCAAACTGTTTTTAATTTTCTCAGAAGCAAGTGAGATAAGAATTTTTATTTTCTGCTACGCAGATTTAGCCCTTCAGAGTTGGGGAACCACAAAGCAAAGCCAGTGACAGTGAGCAGAAAAGGCAAGAGTCAGGACTGTGTGTAAGGAGTGGAACCCAGGCTAGATCTACAGAAAAAGATGTGTCCATGAAACTGTGTTTATTATAACTCAATCTACTTACATCAACTCAGGCTCTTAGTGTAGTGTGTCTAAATGGTTTTAACTCTTCTTGTGATCAGTACAGGCTAATGGCCTGTAGGTTTACACATTAAGAATGTAGTCAAATTGCAGATGAGGCAGGCACACTTCTACCTCAAAGGAGTTAACTGAGGCCAAGGCAGGTTGTGGGGAGCTGTGTGGTGACCCCAAATACCTACTGCAAGGGAAAAGCCTCCCAGATTCTGTCTCTGTAAAAATTCTGCACAACACAACTATCAGCGTAAAATACAGTCATTTTTTCAATGAAGATGAGCTGGAGTTTAATTTGGTTACTAACTGAGGCAAGTTAATCCTGTTCAGGCAAGGATCAAACCAGTTTCAGTGCATCTGTGTCAGTGCTTTGCATCTGTCTACCTAGATTGATTTAAAATAACTTGGTTACCAAAGGAAATTGTTTCTCCTGTACAGCTACTTAATCAGGGCTCAGACCGGTCCCTGTTCCTGCCTCTATTCCCTTCCTGCAGTATGAAGCTTTTGGTCAAGTTCCCCTCTGGTTCCCTTGCATAATAGAAGAGGATGGAGATTTTCGTGTATCAGACAGGGCTGCTTACAGAGCTTGTTAGGAGTCTCTTCATGTCCCATCCAGAAGATGGTAAAAAGTGTTTCTGGTCAGAATGATTTACTGGGTCTAATTTAATCTCTCTCAGAGAAATAAATAATCAAATGTTAGGAAAACAAATGTTGGTTGACCCCTCTGTTTGAAGCTTATATGTTAGTAATGGGAGTTAGGGGTTTTTAAACTTGTTATCTTTTGCTATCACAGACAACTCTTTAAAGAGAGCTGAGACCAAATTTAGAGTTGAACTTTCATCCTTGAAGGGAAGGAGGTGGGTGTGAGGTCCCTGCACCCCCTGTCTGCTCTCTAGGCTAGAGGGTCAATTGGAGCCGATGTGTATCACAGAGAACCCAGCCCGGGACTGTACTGTGTTGGTAGTAATGGCTCTGCAGCCCCTTCTCCTCCAGGCGGGCAGCCTAGCTCTTAAGTCCCCCTCCCCAGGATCTGTTCAAGGTGAGGGCTGAATACAAGTACAAGGGACTGCCCTTCGGCGAGGCAGGAGCAACGTAAGCCCCTGGAAGCTCAGCAGCAACGCTGACATGGCTCAGACAGAGCGAAGGAGAGGCTGCAGGTCCGCAGCTCCCCGAGTGAACGGTCAGCAGCAAAGCTGACATGCTGCTCATCGTCTTCTTTTAATTAATAAGTTATTCAGCCAGGTTGAGAGACTTTGTACTTCTGAGGTCTGATTTAGATTTGCAAACCTTGTTGCCACCATGGCTGGCTTTGTCCTGCAGGTACCAAAAGGCTCTGTATAAACACATTCGTATTCATAAACACATTCAGAGTCCAATACGCTTACCGTGGCTTTGATAATAGCCTGTCCCTCCCTTCCCTGGAGAGTGCCATCCTGACTACATTTTGAAATCACAAACCATGACTCTCATTTAAAGTAGAATAGCCTGTGTTTTCATCTTTGGGAAGCGACATCCTATCCTCAGCCCTGTGTAACCGTAACTAGCTCTTAACAGACCCCAGCAGCTTTCACAGATTCACTGATGTAACAGCCTGTGTCCGCAGCTGGGAAACTGAGGCATGAAAAGGCAGAGTGACCGCACCAACCCTGTGTAAAAAAGAAAAGCCTTTTTTTTCAGGCTGTACTTACTCTAGGTATCACTCTGATACTTTATCAGCTCTTGCTATACAGAGATTTATATGAAATCATTTCTATTCCATTGAAGTAATTTTCAGAGATTAATTTTTTAGGGTATTAGCATTGATTCCTGGGTGCACGTGCCCTCCTCCTCCCGCCAGCAGTCTATATCCAGGGAGAGCTGCATTGTCTGAGTTGGAGGAAAGCTCACTTGCCCTAATTTATTGAAAAAATTAATTTTAGATTTAAAATGGGGCTGTCATTTATGAACCCCATTCAATCTGTTCTTCACTCCTGAGTCTTCACTCTGACCTTTTCCATATCTTAAATCCTCTGGGCTGTACACTGTGTTCATTAGTTAAACTTTCAGAAGGGAGCAGCAGGTGTGGGTTGTGGATAAGGACTGCATGCAAGCTTGGCTCTGTGCTTATCCACGTACCTCTGGCAGGCTGCGGCTGTAATTTAATTTAGGGCAGTGCCTGGATTTGGACTTTTTAAAGAGTTTTTCACAGTTTGTAAGTTTTAATAACAATTTTTACATCAGCTCTGGAAGTAGCTGCCCCTGGCATTGCATGAAGTATGTAGTAATGATACTTGCACTTTAAAAAATGAGCTGGAGAACTGATGCAGTGCACCCCAGTACTGCAAAGTTTAGTTCCTGGTCAGGGAGTCTGGAACGGTAAGAGCCAGCCTGGGCAGGGAGTGTCGAGGTTCCCAGCAGCATCGCTTGGGCTGATCTGGGCTCTGTGCAGAGCTGTACCACATGCTGCTCCGGGAAAAACAAACGGGTCGTCCCTGGAAATGGGTTATCACCATGAGTCAGAAAAGAGATATGGAAAGACCAGTAAAAAACAGTGAGGTCATCTTTAAAAATACCTTTCCTTTTCCTACCTTTATGTTGGGGGGGTAGATGGGGACTGCAGTCAGGATTTGCAAGCTTTCCAGTGCCGACGGCTTTTCCTGAGGTCCCATTCTGTCAGGCATCACTGCACAGATTCTGCAGACAGACACTTCTTACTACTTGGGGATTTGAGGATGTTTTTAGTATGGGTGCGGCTTTTTGTGGAGGTACTGTGGTTCCTGTGTCAGTATTACTGATTTCTGTTGGTAGCTGGCTGCGGAGAGCACCCCAGAAGGGAAAGCCCCAGGCTGCCAGGAGAAGGGGGCTTGTAGCTACCTCCAGCATCTGTGCCTGCGAGATAAGCCCAGGGACAGAGCTAATGGGCTGGGAGCGTGCACCCACTCAGGCACGGGGTCTGCCTTCAGCACTCCTTAGTGCGTTCTAATTTCCCCTTAATTTGTCAGCATACGCTCAGGTGCTGTGTACAACACTGCAAAAATCCTCTTGTGTCTTCCAAGGGCTTCTGTCTCCTATAATATGCCAGAGGCAGAGGAGATTGGGGGATAGTGTGTGCGCTCCCTGGGATGGATTGCCTACAGTTACAGCTCTGAAAGCCATAGAAAAATCACCAACTTCATCAGTGTGAATCTCTCATTCCATCTGAAAAGAAGGTTCCCATGAGAAGGATGTGCTTTATATCCTTAAAAGACACTAAAATCTATCTGGCTAGAAGGCAGATAGCAATTGGAAGAAATTAGCTTTATATCCTGGTGCCATCTCTGGATAAAATACACACAATCAAAACAAAGTTTAAAATGCTTTGAGCTTTTCTTGGGTTTTGGTTTTGTTTTTTTTTTTTTTAAGGAAGAGTTCAGCAGCAGCAAAAGAACATTTTCCTAACTTTATTCTGATTATAAACTTCTCATTGATTGGATGTTGTTTTTTAAGAACATCATTTTGTTTAAAAACATCATTCAGTCTCTGAAGTCAGCAATTACCTATTATACTGAAGCTATTATGTATGCCAATATTGTTAGGCAGAAGGACAAATCAAAACAAACTGTACTTTAGATGCTAAAACATGTATTTGTGTTTGTCAGGCTCAAAGTCATATGCCATTGGTACCCCTGTGTAGTTTAGATTTGAAATTCAAAACTTGACTCCTGCAAATGCTTCTTGGCTCAAATTGCCATTGAATGTTAAGTAGTGTCTCTGAAGCGAGACTAATAGCACAAAATGATACTGAATGTTTGCAGGAATGGGACCTCACAAAAAGGTTTATAAAAATCTGCTGCTACTATCAATGTTACATTTTAAATAAAACCTCCAGAAAAGATGAGTGGCATCTCAGTTAAGACAGGCTTCCTGTTGATTGGGTTCAGGACAGCAGAAAAGTGAAGCTAATTACAAGCAGAAAGAGAATTTGGCCGGTCCAGATCCACTGTCTAGCCACTATGAAATACGGCGTAAAAGGCAGCATTAGTCATAGGTTAAATATTCTTTCAGTGTAAATACTATTTGATACGGTGCCTGATTTTTCAGAAGTGCTAGATGTGAATTCTGCTACGTTGCTGCAGCTTGGCTTTTGTGAACATCGAGTACATTTTAATAAAGCAGGTGAAGAAATCTTTTAATAATCTCTTAGTTTAATCTGGCCATTGTTCCTGTAGTCTGCAAGGCCCGGGTAATTTTTGTGCCCTTCAGCCGCAGATTACCTTTTTCCTGAAATTGAACTGAAAGACAAAAGAAAGAAACACAACCGCAGTCAAGGTTACGGGCTGTTGAGCTGTAGTTCTCGAGCGCTTGGAGGCTACTGTGTGAATGTGAAGTTTGATGGAGGAACATTGGGAGTCCTGAGAGTCGATTTAATGGTATCTGCAGTGAAATCCGTATATTGCTTGATGGTGCCATAGGTTGTAGTACATCCATTGAAGAGTTTTGCAGTAGAGCTCCACAATAACGACTCTACCCAGCCCAGTGCTTGAGCAGCAACCCAGTAACAGCCAGCCCATTGCGCAAATACATGTCTTTTAATGTTTATTATGCTGAAATAAGGGATCGTTTGAACTTTCCAAAATAAGTGCTTTCTAGGACATTGACAGGCATTTTGATTTTAACTGTAAATTTGAAGTAAATGTGGGTAATCACAGTCCCTTCCACTTCTAACTCTTCAGGGTTATTGGGGAAATCGTTTTTTCCCAGTGATAGACAGCGTGGTCATGAAGCGCTGGCTTCAGAGTCAATAAAAAGTGACTATAAATAATACAAATAGTAATCACTGAGCCTAACTGCGAATGGAAAACTTACTCTAATAACCCACTGAAGGTACTATTTTACCTGCCCTCTGACGGAGCACAGTGGCTTTCCTTTCACAAGTGCTATTTCTTAAACAGTGACTCAGGTGGGTGGGTGCTGGGATCCCGTAAGTAACAGGAGGTGCAAATGTGAAGAAGGGGTAGAGGTCACGTACAGTGCCCTGGGGAGGATGCCGGCACTGGCAATAATAATAGCTCTGCCCGTGTTGTACACCTGCGTATCACCCTCTGAACAGAGCTGCCTGTCGGGAGAACGACAGTCTGCAGGGAAACACCACCTCGTGCAGATAAGGAATGAGGAACAAGCTTGCTTTAAGGAAGCCGGGATAAACCCTGGCCTGGAATAAAATTAGCTCAGACTTTGACGTACAGACTTCTTTTTGGTGGTAGTAATGCTCAGTGCAGCAGTATTTAAACATTGAGTTAACGGAGTGTGGTTTCTTCACTGCCTGGCACCACTGGGGAGGGGGAAAGAGCAGTCCCCAAGGCCCTGGTCTGCAAAGTTTTAGCTTCTGTGTCTCCTGACCCACACAAGGATGTTCAGTCCGGCGGCCCCGGGGAGGGAGGGGGAATGAATGACCTGTGCGTTACAGACTTGTAGCCCCAAGAAGTTCAAATGTTTTAGACACCAACCCAAGTACAGCATGATCGATGGGGCAGCCCGCTGGGGCAGGGGCACAGCAGCACGTTACTTTTGGGAAACACATTTGTCATTCACAGAGGTGAGAGTGTGAAGAATGAATGTGCAGCAGGACAGTACCACGGAGCACCTGGGGGCTCCAAGTTCATACGTTACTTCATCTCCTGATGCCTGGCTCGTGTGCCAGTCCTGCACAGACCGACTGTCTGGAATTTCAGGTTTGGACGGGGGAAATTCTGCTGGGCAGTTCCCAGCAAAGAGACCTCTTTCGCTGGGTCTCATCGGTCTTCTGCCTTGTCATCTAGTAGCAGCAGTGGAGCTGTGCTGGGTCCTTACGTCAGCTGGAGATGCCAGAGTTCCCAGCGTATCTGGCTTCCTGCTGGAACGCAGGCCAAAAGCACATGCTTGTTTGGTTTGGTACTTCCTTCCAGATTGTCCTAATAACATGTCTGAACGTGCAACAGAAAATATTCCAGTGCTCGGCTGCAGAGAGAGCCTGGACTCTCTCTTCCCCCGCTGCCTTCGGTCTGCTCCGCTCTCCACCCACTGCAGGTGCAAGGGCTGTTCCAAAGTTCAGGTTCTGCATTTTCATACCTTGCCAGAAAGATAAAAGGGTTGGTAAAACTGTAACTTGACCTTAGCGTTTCGCCGCAGCGAGGAGATAAGGTGCTAAAGGAAATACAGAGAGCAAAGCACTGATGGCTGTGGGAAAGGGGACACCACAAGGCAAAGGCTCCCTGTTGAGGACCCAAGCGCACTCCTCGGGAGCTGCTGGTGAGTCCGGCTCACAGGCAGGGATGGCTGTGGATTGCTGACGGGGATTTCAGCCTGGCGTCCACCGTATTTTTGCTCTGCCACACAAAGGACCCCTGTGCTGCTGCTGCTGCAGATTTGAGAACGAAAAGATTGACTGAAGCTGCCTGTTATTATTTTTGGCTACTCCAGCAATGTATCAAAAACCTGACGCTGGGTTGATGCTGGTGTCCTACTTCACAGAAGCCCTGAAAAGCAGATCGAGGACAGCGAGCTTGTCTCTCTGCATGGCATCTACCAGCAAAGGGTGAGAAAACTTCAAACCGCTGGCAGGGGAAATGGGGGGAGGCAAAAGTGAGGCAAAATGTGCTAAATCCAGAGCAGTGTTTGCAGACTGCAAGGGGAGAAAGGGTCTGCGTGTGCTCCACTAAGGAGGCAAAGTGGGAAATGCACTGACTGGGGTGTTCTGCTGCCAGCATGGCTGGGTGAGCTGATGCCGTTTTCCCCGGGGCACGGTGGGGACCAGTTTACCCTGGAGGGAAGAAAAGGACCCGCACTGGTCTTAGGTGACAGACGGTGCTCCTTATTGTTCAAGTCCAGCAAAAATGCTGCCAGTCCTTCACATTTTCTGGATCCTTTGGAGGTGAGAGAGGGTCATGCCCACCTCTCCGGCTGAGGAGGGGAGGCACGTAAATGAGGATGTGCAGGGAGTTAGTGTCGGAGCTGGGCAGAGAACCGACGAATTTTGACTTCTTTGTCAGCGCTGCGCACGGTGGTGCTGGCTGGAGGGACGGTCCGTCTGGGAATCCGGCTTGCAAGTCACTGGAGGAGGCGAGAGTTGTGCCTGCTGCCTCGGGCAGGACCTGCCCGTCTCCCAGTCTGAGACCTGCTTCCCTCCCCTCTGGTGTGGGGAAACCCCGAGTACCCTCTTCAATCGGGGATATTTACCTTTGTTCTCGCTTTCCCCTCCAATGCTGGCCAGCGTTTGCAGCCCAGGTGCCTGCTTTCACCCCTGATCTGGAGCAGCCTTGCATGAGCTGGAGGATTTATGGTTTGCTGCAGACATGGACGGTAGCCTTTGAAAAGTGGAAAAGGAAGCAGCCATAAATAACAGGCAGGGGACAGTGCCATGTGGTGGTTTTTCATTTACTAGATAGTCCTACTTTGTTCTTGATGAGTAATGGAGGCATTTGAATATGCCACGATGACAGCAGCAGTCTGGCTCTGGGAACGTGTCGGCGTGGGCTGGGTGAGGATGGTGGCAATCAGGACAGTTGGACCATGCTGGGGAGCCTTCGCCTCTCTTCTCCACCGTCTCGCGTCCTCCTCCCGCGCTCACCTGCTGCTCTGGGCACCGTGTTTCGTGAGCCTGCACTTAAAGAACCCCGAGCAGCGCCGGCGGCGCCGGGGAGCCGGGCCGTGAGCACAGCGCTCACCCGAGCCTCGCCGGGCGCCGGCGGGCGTTCGGTTCTCATGCGGGATCGCTCTGTGCGTGAGGGGTGGCGGCGTGCGGATCATGGCTCACGCAGGTGCGGCCGGCTGCTGCTGCAGACGCTACTCCTTACTGTGGATTGCGCTGTTGCAAAGGTCAGTGACTCGGCTTTCCAAAATGGGAAAGGAATGTGCGTGTGCATCCCAGGGCAAGGACAGCCGAGCGGGCGGCCTGGCGGCGGGCAGGCGGCTGCCTTCCTTCTCCCCTCTCCGGTACCGTCAACCCGCAGGACAGCCTCCGAGCCGCGCAGGAGGGAAGCGGTCAGGGGAGAAGTGCCTTAGTGCGGTTTTGGGGCTTGGTTTTTGGTGGTTTTTTTTTTTTTTCCCCCAAAATAAAGCCTGCTGGAAAACTGGATTTTCCCGAGGTTTATCACAACAACATGAAAGCGGCGAACGGAGGCGGGACGGGCGGGCTTTGGCGAGGGGTGAGAGGGCTTGCCGGCGCCCAGCGCGGGGGGCGGGCGGCCCCGCTGGGCAGCGCGGAACGCAGTTCGGCGGCAGCGGCGGTCGGGGAAGAGCGATCTCCTCCCGCGCCCCCCGGAGCCCAGCGCGGCTCTTCGTGCCGCTCCTGCGGGGCTGCGGGCGGGGAGCGGGGGCGGCGGGC
>VYZV01034870.1:38678-91359 GCA_013401275.1 Pandion haliaetus | reverse complement strand
GTGGGGGAGATGGATGGGCTTTGCAGCTTCAGTTTCCTTGCGGTTAATCCAGGAGGAGAGATCCTGCCTTGCTTTTTCTTTCTTGTCCGGATTCTGTCTCCAGACTTAGGTTAAGCAAAATTTCAGTGATAAAACCTTTATCCGCACGCTCCCCTCCCACCGTGGAAACTTGGGAGTCTCAGCCGCAGCTGGGGAGCACCCCGTGTTGCAGTGGTTCCTGCCCCTGGGTGGTGGCAGGGGGNNNNGGGGGGCTCCAGGTCAGCCCTCGCAGCAGCCCTACGTCCTGGTTTTGCCTGTGCCTCCTTAGGGGTTCCCCAGGTGGTTTTGGGGGCTCTACAATCCCTCCTCGCTCCAGAGACTGGTGTTGTGGGAACGACTAGTTCTCAGGGCTGTGCTGTGGTTTGAACTCCCAAGTTGGCACGGTGGATCTGTGACTGCCATTTGCATCAGATGTCCACAGATACGGCACTATTTATTCTGGTTTAGGCTGATGTGATAAGAAAAGATAATTTTTTTTATATACAGTGTCGATTTCTGTTAAAAGCGAGATGGTGGTGCCATTCTGCTCTTGGTAAAGAGGGAGAAGTTACTTCTGTAGCTTCTTAACATTTTTGATTATTGCAACTCAGGTGTATTTCTGATCACCTTTTGCATCTTGCTCTTGACACATTCTGCTTGCTTTTGCAGCTTCTCTCATCTTGCACGTTACAAATGCAGTCGGCGTCCTTGCTGGTTGTACCGTGCTGGACTTTCAGGTTGTCACTGACAAACTTTGCAGTGGCGCGTTGTTAAATGGACAAACACCCATGCTCAGGTGAAATTCACTGGTCAAAATTCAGGTTTGTTCTGGCAAAACCAAGATTTGCAATCTGGTATGAGCTGACAGAGTCCTTTTGAATGTAATTAATTCTGCTGCCGGTTAAAACTGAGAACAGTCTAAAAACAAGGACAGGCATTAATAAGTTTAATTATATGTCCTTTGTGTTGCTCAGCGAAGGTGTTGCGTTAGTGCGGGTAACATACGACACCAGCTTCCCATCGTAAGTGCACTGGGGGGTGTTTCCCAGCACCCTGCCACCCAGAGAGCCCCAAAGGCTGCAGAGCATCCACCTCCACTTCAGCCCGCTGCGGCACTGCCAGGGCAGAGATCAGCAGCTGGCGTTCGGAAAACTGCGGGAGAAAGTTCAGGTTAGCAGAACATGGAGAAGGATATGCTGCATGCTGGGACTTCATCCACGTGTTCTGTCCTACAGGAAAAAAATCATTCTCTCATCTTCTGGAAGCGTGTGAGTTCTCCTGTGCTGTTGTTCTTGGTTATTCCCATAACATCACTCATATTTATTTGTTAAATTGAAGCAGGATGAGGCATTGGGAAGGAATGGATGAGAACTCCCAGCAGTGGTCAGGAGGTTAGCGGGAAGTCAGCACCAGGCCGGGGGGGGTCACACAGGCACTGCTAACGAGGCAAGGAGAGGGCTTGGGGGAGAGCTGCTGTGTAGGAGAGCCTGGTTTGCATCTACTGTGGGAAGAAACGCAGCCATTGGACCAGTTCGGGCTCTGCAGAGAGCGTAGTTCCAGTTTGTAACCAGCAGCGGCGAGGCTCCGAACCTCAGGTGGGACAGCCTGTGCACAGCAGAGTTCCCCAGCACCCGACTTCGCTGCCCCCGATGAAGCTGGCAGAGGGTGGCGTGTGATTTACTCCCATCTGCGACTGCTAAAATCCTTCTCCCATCTGATGTTGCAAATCAATTTGGTGGAGTTGTCCACTTTGTTCTCAGTCATAACAAAACCTAATCCCCAGGCTGGAGACAGATTTAAATTCTGTCTATGCTGCACGTGGGTCTCATGATCTGTTCCGCTGCATTTGTGCATGTAGGACCTCCTGCGGCTGACGTGTGCTGGTGAGAGGGTAAGGACTGCCCTAAAGACCCGCTTCCCAGCTGGTCAGAGAATAGAACTGTCAGCCCTTGAAAAGCTGTATGCAGGGAATGTTTCCTGGCCAGGAGACATATCGCAGAGTCAAACCTGTAATTTGGGAGATCAGATCTCTCTTGACAGTGGGGAGGCATTCACATGGCAAAGGCCGACTCTGCAGCTGGTATTAATGGGACATCTTCAGCTTAGTGCCTGGACTTCTTTCAAAATTCTCCTATCTGCTTGTGCTCTCAGAGTGGAACAGCAGGAGATTTAAGAAAGACTCTTTTATTTTTTTCCCTGTGTTTCAGTGTTACATTTTGTGTCTGCTCCATCCCTCAGCAGCTACCCCGCCAGGTTCTCTGTTTCTTTCTGTCTCTCAAAAATATCAGGAAAATTTTCACCATAAAACCAGAGAAGCAGCAGCTGGGTGGTTTCAGGCAGGCGAGGTTCTGAAATGAAAATCGATGGGGTTGCCCCTTTGAGGGCTTGTCTTCACAAGAAGGCAATTCTGGAATGAGAGTGTATGAGTTTAAACACACAAGACCTATTCCAGAATAATTCTCTGTAGACAGGCCCTACTTTTTTTTTCCTTCCTTGTAGCCTCGGCAGAATATCTTTGTTCTTGAAAGAACATCGAGCCTGGACTCCCAGGCAGTCCCTCCAGTCATTCTGCGGAGGTGCTGTGTGCTTGGTGCCCCTGCTGCAGATGGGTGGTTGCTGCCTCTGTTGCTCAAAATCCAGCCCTGAAGTTCGATGAGGAGAGAATGGATTGTCCCTCCATGCTTGTTTCTCTAATTCCACAAAGTCTTCGCTGCAGTCCACCAGGTCCTGGTTAGATTAGGTGTGCTGTCACAGCCTGGTAATACTTGACATCCCTAATTCTGGCTGCCTGTGAAGGAAGGAGGCAGAGGGGGATAGCATCCCTTCACATGGTAATGTTTTATGACTTTTATTATTTAGAACAACAATCCTCTGTCATTGCTCTTGGGCAGTAAACCTCTTTCTTTAATAACCAGAGACTGGCTGCCTCTCTGTAGGACTCTCCAGGTCAGTGCCCGTAGCAGTAATGTTATTTCTCTTTAGAACTAATGTGGTCTTTTATGAGATTTTTCACCCCCTTCATTTCAGCTGAACTTTAGGCAAGTAGAAAGGGATTAAAATAAGGCCCGTGGCAGAAAGAACTGAATGTGCTGTTTGGAAAGCGGGTTTCCTGCTGTGAGATGTCTCTGGGCAGCTGGCCGTTCCCACCATATTAAAACAAAGGTGTAGGAACTGAATTTGATCAGCTCATGTAAGCTGGGATGGGCCCTGGAATACACAGCGAGTTATTACAGCAAGAGATTGCATGGCCTCACAGGCAGCATTTTGAAAAGTGATGGTAGAGTGATGAATTTGAACAAAGTGCTTCTGTCATCTTGGAAGTGTAAGTACACAGTAAGCAAATGATGTTCCAGTTGAGTTTTCCCGTTAGGATGTTGGATGGCTAAGGAAGAGCACGAGTTTACAGGGACTCTGCTATCTCTGTCGCCATGGATGCTGCTCTCTGCCCACGCTGGGTGGAAGCAGGCAGGGCCGAGGAGTGTCCATCTCCTGCTTCTATCACTGCTGCTCCCCCAGGGGCAGTGACGTATCGTTACACTCCTTTGGGGACATCAGAGTGTTAGGGTCTCCTGATAGAAATGTGCTTACCTCACCGGGAGGAAATTCTGGCATCGGGTGGTGAGTCTCGGGGCAGAGCTGGGGGGGAACTGAGACGAGTCTCCCCAGCAGCTGGGGCACACCGGCACAGCCGCACTGGTGCCTGGTGCCCCATTTCAGGCTGAGTCCAGCTGTCATGTTGTGTGGTTAATATTTCTGCACTTCTTCATCAGCAAGTGGATTTGTTGGGGGTTCTTTTTAGCACTTGCCAGCCCTTGCCCTGTAAATTGTCTTTGGACGAAGCCCTCCAGGTCTGTTATGGCCTGATACAGTACAAGACAGAGACGTTATCGTTTGGAAGGCTTCACATGTAAAATGCACGTGGCGCCCAAACAGGGGGAACAGAGTGGTCCTTCCAGTAAGAAGAATGCCCTCACCCTCTGAGTCAGGGAAGCAGTTTATGGCCTTAGCAGGACCTTTTTCTTACTGTTAGTACAAAGGGAAGTCTGTGGGAGCTGTGACAGGGACTCGCAAACATCTTCCAGTAAATGGACTCCTGCTGCAAATGTCATGTTACTTACCAAAGGACGTGAGAAATGCTCTCTGCTCTGGAACAGGGTATTAAAATGAAAGGACCGTGTGTCCTTTGAAGGCTGGTGGTGTAGAGCCCTTCTTGCACTACGGGGTGTTTGCAGCCCCCCCCCCCAGCCCGTGCCGGGCTGCCACGGGTTAAGTGCTGTAGCATCAGGGTCAGCTCTGGGGTGCTGCGGAGGGGTTGGGGGCAGTCACTCTGGGAGGAGGCTCTGCACAGGCAGCGCTCATCCTGCTCTGCCAGGGCTGCCTCTGGCAGAAAGATCTCTCATCCCTTCCGCTGAGGTTTCAAAGGAGAGTCTCTAATTAGTGACATCTCCCCACTTGATACACAGACAGATGCTGAGCCTTTTAGGGCTGATTTGAGACCTGCAGTGCTCCCTCCGTACAGTGCAGCATCTGGTGAAAAATGTTTCTCTTACTGACCTGGGTTGGATCTGGTCAGCTGTTCAGGAGTAAAAGACATCAGGGGAGCGGGTCCTGCTGAGGCAAGAACCTGACAAATAACCTCCTGCCTAAGAAAAGTCCTGTTAATTTTAGGATTCCCAGGGGCACACAGCAGAGTATGGAGGGATATAAATACGCATTTGCTGAATCTGGTGAGAACATAGTATGTCCTGAGAAGCTCCCCCTTGGTAATTCTTCATATTGCACATCTGCACTCCCACCCATGGCCTTGCAGCTGCAGTAGTTTTGAATGAAAAATAGACTTATTTTAACAAAAATTCTCAGACTAGCATGAAGCAGTCCAGCTCTGTGATGTACGTGTGCATGTCACAGTGTATAGCTCCCGAGTTTTGGATTTAGATTATCAATATTTGTATTTGTCCACACGAGAATGCAAGTCTCAGCTTGGTTACTTACCATTTCTAATTTCATCTGTAAAATACGGAAATAAGATTTACCATAAATGCCTTGATTCTGGACTTATCAGGGCTCGGTGAGCAGTCTGTATTGTCAGTGCTTGAGCTGCTGGATATTAGTTCTGCATTCAGCATCCAGAGGTAACTCGATCTGTCTGCCTGTATTAAAGTTAATTTACAGTATCATTCAGAGGAAAAGGATATGGACCCTTCTCTGTGAAAATAGTGTAAAATTGCCACAAAGTACTGGGAAATGACTGTGCTCAGTTCCTAAAGATCAATTTATTCACCATAGAGATATGGGGAGAGTGGGCAGTTTAGAGAATGGCTAATGGGATAGAGAGCCTTTTGCTTCAAAGCCACGGCTTCTGATCCAGCACAGGGTTATGCTAACCCAGGGCTTTTAACATTTGAGGGCTGGCAGTTGTCCTCTAAGAAAAGATTGTGATGTTGTAGTCTGTTTTTCTGCAGATGCCTTAACAGGTACCACCACAGCTGGTCCTGGCTATCAGCCTCAGTAGATGCAGGGAAGTGTCTGGAGACTGTGCTGTCGCTGAACCCTTGGGCAGTGTGTCCCCAGGCTGGTTATCCTGCCGTGCTGCGGGCGAGAAGGGGTGGCCTGCAGCTTTCAGAGCTGTCCATTTAGCATGCTCAGCTGGAGAACCCAGCTGTGGGCTGATCCGTTATCACCTGGGGGTTCATTCATGGCATGAATCTTAATGGCAAATCTAGAGAAGCACCTGTTTATCTTCCACTGCTGTTTATCCTGGAATCTCCTTCGGCTGTTTGCTAGATTCAGCTTGGCATGTGATTCACTGGAAGCTGTGAATTTTGCATGCACTATTGACATGTCTGTGTGTTTTGGGCAGTCAGCTTTACCAGAGTTTCTAGAGAACGACAAAACTCAGCACATGCAGACAAAGCAATCTGGGACTATACTGGGAGCATTGTTGTTTCGCTCATAAAAGACCACGCTGAGAATATCTCAGACTCCTCTTACTTCTGTCCTTCTGTGCCTTTGAAGAAGGCGGCGCACCGTCTTTGTAGACAGAGGGACATGTGGTCTCTTTGGAAGACCCTAAAGTGCTTGCCAGAAGTTTTAAAGGTTAGAGTTACCGGGATCAGAGCTTTTGTGAGCTGGCTGGCGTAGCAACATTTTACATGGTGGATGCTATAGAGAAGGCAACTGCTCCCCTTGCTCTCAAGTTATTTTTTCCCTTGCCACTTTATGGTTTTGTTGTGTTTTCCCTGGGACTACCTAGCTATCTTTCTCCCCACCCCTTGAGCTCTCTGGTTTTGCTTTAAGAGTTACAGCACCATTGATTGTATTGGCTCTCTCGAAAATGGTGTGCTGCTTGCTGTCTGTGGGCTCCCTGCTGCTAAATGCTGCCAGTGGGACTCCAGAGCATTTAGATCAATCAATAGGGCTATCATGGCCTTATTTTCCACACTGTCCCCATCCTGGGGATGTGTGTAACAATCGGAGAGAGCACATGAGCCCTCGGGTTATTGGTAACAGAGTATGGATCCAGACATCGGCTGCATCCGTGATACAGATGTGTGCATTTGGATGGGGAGAAGGGTGCCTGTTCACAGGTATGGCGTCTGCCCTGGCAGCACCAGGCACGCTCTTGTGTGCAGTGAGCGAAGACAGGTCTGGGGTTCTAGAAGGATCTGTCATTAATTCTTCCCCATTCGCAGGTAACTTCCTTCTGTCAGTAGGGACTGGGTGCTGTGAAACAGCATGAAATGAAGTAGGATGCAAATGGAATCTCCTCTGCGCGTGCAAACCCAGTCCTGTGCTGACAGTCGGTGCTCAGTGCCACCGGAGCTCAGCACGGGGTGCTGCAGACCCAGCTGCGGTACTGACGAGCACAGTAGTTCGTGCTGGGGCCAGCCGGCCTCCCTGATCCACTCATACTGCAGGACACCTGGAAAGTCTCACGCAGCAGGTATGATGGCCATTTAAAGACATACTTGGCTGCGCAGAGACATGCAGTCTACAAACTTCTAATAATGTAGTCCTGACTGCATCGGAGTTTGGAAAAAACGTTTTTACTGACATACAGCCTGGAATAGAACCTGCTTACCAAATTATAAATGGGACAACGTAGCAGTCCCTGCTATTCTGGGCCCTCGGTTATCTCATGGAAAAAAATTCCCAGGAATATTCTGCAGTTGTTGCTAACAGATGGACTAAATAATTTCTCTGGGAAGGAAAGCACCCACTGATACCGTTACATTTTTCCTTTAGATCCCATCTAATGCCGAGGCTGAAAGAATCGCGCTCCCACGAGTCTTTGCTCAGTCCCAGTAGTGCTGTTGAGGCTCTGGATCTCAGTATGGAGGAAGAAGTGGTCATCAAGCCAGTCCACAGTAGCATCCTGGGCCAAGACTACTGCTTTGAGGTAAGGAGCCTTTCTGTCTGTCTGGGGGGCTGTTCCTGCCACATGATGGGGCTGACTGGGGAGCCAGGTGCGGGCTTGCGTCTTGGGCTCTCGCTGTTATAAAACGTTTCTGCTCTGAATAGCTACACAGAGACTATTTCATAGGCAGAAAATTATTCCCATCTTTCCAAGGAGGATCATATCCACAAAATTATAGCAATGAGCTCTTTGCCTTGTAACCGTTGTTGCAGCAGAGCTTGCTGCTGGCACAGGTGCTGAACTGCTTAAGGCTGTGTATTAGCAGAGCATAAATTTGTAGTTTATGTTCATACAGATATCAGAAAGCGCTAATCCCTATTCAGTGTTCACAGAGACGTTCACGTGGTCACAAAGACAGCCTACTGCTGTCAGCAGGAGTGTTGAGGCCTTTGTCTAGAAAACTGAAGCTTCACTTGTTTGGGTAAACAGAAAAATCTGTGAGTATTTCAGGGGTTTTTAACATCTGTTATGGCATGCAGTTAGGTCTGTACTAGCAGGAGGTAGTAGGACACGTACGAACCAGTCTGTAGTTGGGTAATTCAATGCAGTATGTCTTGGGAATCATTTCACCTGCATCATGGATGGCAAAGTATTATTGCTTATGGCAGTGGCTGGATATAGAACTGGGAAATGGTTTTCTTACGGTAATAAGGTAGTCGATACTCGCGTGAAGAGAAGGTAACCTGTTTGTACGTGGGCATAGAAGGGCAGATAAATGGTATATCCATGCTTGGATTGTACTGTAGGGGGTGATGGGACTGCAGGCTTTCCTTTGATGGGCAGTGCTAGGTGAAAACAGCCTTGTCAGTGTCCAAGAGGAGTCAGACTGGAGAGGTGAAGATTTTTTTTCTTTACTGAAATTAGCGCACTTTGAAAGAAATGAGTTAAAAGGTCCATTTCTTAAAATATAAACAGGTAACACAAAAACAGTCTTACACAAAATGGCCCCAAACATAAACTCTGAAGTGGGCTGAGGTATAAATTTTCCAGTGCTGTTCATTCTCTGTAGAATTGAGCAAGTGCGGCAGGTCAGGAGGAGAACAGTTTTGTAAATTATATGGCCTCTATTACATTCCACTCAAGAAAGATAAAATGAAGCTAGATGGAAAATAGATGTGACATCCATAATATAAGAGTTGTTTACCAATTCTGTTCAGTGCACAAGAGCAGAGGAAGGGATATGAACAGTACTTGTAGAAAGTTGACTGAGGGGGAAATTACACAAGTCATGCACTTGTAAGGAGGAAGAAAATTTTATTTTTAAGTGAGTTGGATAAAGAAGAACCATACAGAAAAAAGGAACATGTTAATAGCTGTTCTGCAAATCCTGCAGAGGAAAGGAAGAATGCCAGAAAACAGGAGGGACATTGATTTGTAACTGACGGTTACTCATCAACAAGCTCCAGTGGGAAGGACTGAGGTGAGAGCTAAATGGCATATTGTGTTAATGCGTTGGTCTTGTATCTCCAGAGAGTCTCTTTCAAATTCAGAGTGAGGGCAGCACTGAAATGAGTTTGCAGATCTCCCAGGATCCCTGGTGGGTAGCACACAGTGACCACAATCCGCTGTGTGCTTCGGTACAGCTGATGGAAGCAAAGGGTTAGCGTTGCCTTAGGGCCGCACAGGGCTGGAGGGACGAGCCTGGGCCGTGCCTCGTGCCTGGGCAGAGGAGCAGCGTGTGCTGGGACAGGCTGGTCGGCTGCCACTGGCCCCTCCAGACCCCCGCCTGCATTGGCACAGACAACTTCATCACATGGTTCTCCATGTCAGGCAATAGCGAAAGCTGAACGACAAAACCACACAGGCATCTTTTGCTTGAATGTTGCCTTCAGTTATCATTATGTCCTGAGGGTCCCGTCTACGGCCTGTGATCCCGAGTCCTTCAGCATTGCTTCATCTGAAAGTACAGGCAAGACTTGGCAAAGACTGCTGCCAGCCTTTAGTGGAAGCTCAGCAAAGAGCAGTAAAACCTGTGGTGGTTCCTGTGGCCTGGAACTGGGAAAGCTCTGCTTGAAGTCTGCACGAGGCTGAAAGGAAAACTGAAGTTGATGGCCAAGAGCCATCACCCTGCTGTCTGGGAACACTGAGGAGTGAGACGCTCAGCTGATGTCCTGGAAAAGGAGCCCTGACCAAGAAATGTCAAGTGAGAAGTTACTGCCGGAGTCACAGAGACGAGGGGAACCAAGACGTTTCCTGCCCAGTGGATTGCAGTGGTGCTGTGGGTTGGTAAAAGTGCTGTGTCCCTGCAGTCTGAGGCTACTGTGGATGTTCTCTAGGGAGATCTGTCAGGAACAGCCAAGTTTGCTGTCTCAAATTGAGAAGCAAAGCATTGCTGTTGTTGGGCAGTGCCAGCCTTACACAGTTCTTAACTACCTTCTCCTGGCGATGGGGTGGTCGGGCATTGAGCAGTGCCTAGGAAGCTGCTTCCATCACCAGCTGGCTGGTGTCTGTTAGTTCTCACTTGTATGAGGTACGGCGTGCCACAGGTCCTCCTCCACCGAGCTGCAGCAGGAGCCTCGTGGCTCGGAGAGCAAGATGGCGGGATTTGACGTGGCTGCAGATGGAGTCGCTCTGAAGAGGGCAGGTTCAGAGAGGGAACTGGCAGTGCACCCAAATGGAGACAAAAGCGAGAGGTGCCAAAGCCATCTGCAGTGGAAAAAAACCAAGTGGCTCATTTGAAGGCAGCTGGCTGGATGAAGGTACAGTGCAATTGTTTCTCTCCTTTAGCTTGACTGACCTGCATTAAGACGTGCCGAAGCTGGCTACTCAGCTCTGCTCCCCCTCAGCTGGGTTCTGCCGGGGGTAAGGAGAGTCAGCAGTAATGCAGTGCTTTTACAAATGCTGCATTTGGCTTTTTCTGCTTATTTAGTTCTATGAAACTTGCTTTTTTTTGACATGCTGAGTACTTGGCAGTTGGTATTTACTTGTTTTCTTCATTGATTTTTTAAAAAAATTACTCAACATCTTCTTCTTTCTCCTTATAAGACTTCTCAGTCAGCATAATCATCTAGAGCCACTGCATACGTTGCGTGTGCTAAATATACAGTGGGCATCTTAGTCCACTAAAGGAGACTCAGAGTCCAGACTCCCAGAGCCTATTCCTGACTCTGCTATTTGTGGGGTCCTGGTGACTTGGGACAAGCAGGGGAGTTAGGACTGAAGGGCTCTGTTACTGTCTTGGCAGACCAAAGTCTTGTCCTGTTGCACAGCTCGTGTCTGGGCTGTCGCAGGACGTAGCTGGGGGATGCGGAGCAGGAGAAAGAAAAACTGTAGTTGCTCCAATACAACTGAAACCATGTTGCCTCATCCTGGCCTTGCCTGAGCAAGGGAGAATTTAGCAGAGCTAAATTTAGCTTCACTAAATTTAGTCCAGCTATGCAAATGTTCGCCATTGCTCGGACGGCCCTTCAGACAGCCTGGGCAGCCATCACGGGTCTGCGGGGCTGGCCCAGGCAGCGCTGGTTTGCCCTTCTGCTCTTATGGTGGTATTTACCAGCTTGAGCCTTAACTTGTCCTCATAAAATCTTTTGAACACTTTGAGTGAAGCAGCTTCAGTAACTCAGTTATCATCTGCTGTTGTTACTCCAGTGAGATTCCTTCAACTGTACTTTGAGGCACCCATGCTGTACCTAAGACGTTCTTAAAATGACGAGATTTTGTCTGACTTAAGAGATCACCCATCCAAGCATTGTGGGTAATGAATGTGAAAACTTAACATTTTAGAAATTAATGAGTTTTATTAATTGAGTTTATCCTGTACATTAATAGTATTCTAGCGGATCCAAAATCTTGATGAGACCAGAATACTCTCTTTATCAAGATAATTAATATCTCATAAAGAGCATTAATGCCATATGATGTTTAGGTCAGAGCTCAAAGCTGGGATGTTATTGCAGATCTGGGGAAAATTACATATTTGGTCACACATGGTAGATACGACCTTCAACTCCCATCAGCATCAGATCCAGAGGGCTTCATATCTGACACATGAGAATTTTTCCCTTCTCTCACTTAAGTATGACAGTTACATTTTTTTTTAGTTTTTGAGTGATTAGTTAATCGGTGATTGTTTTGGAATTGCATGATAAATTTTACCATGATAACTCAATGGTAATATGTTGACTTAAGTGTGGCAAGAAAATATATTAGATATTCAACCTAACAGATAGCTGGTAAAAAGCTGACATTTAATTAACAGATTCAATAGAAGGACAGCTAAATTGAATGATATTTATTTGGATATGAATCCTCTAAGCAGCTGTGGGATCCATGTGTGTCACCAAGGAGAACTTGTCTTTAAGAGAGCATCTTTCAACAACAAAGAAGTCGGAAGCTCTTTCATGAAAGAGCTTCCAAGTTGCCTACCAAATTCTCTAGATCTGAGAACATTGTTTTCAGTTGCATTTGTACACCAAACTCCCATCAAAACAAGAGAGCTAAACAAAAAGCTAGGTGAGCAATGGCCTTTGATGCAATGGACTAATGGTATAGTTTACTGAAAGGTGTATTTGACCTATTCCACCTTTATTAGCTGATTTCTAAGCAATCAGTGGGGACTCAATTTTGTGGACCTTAGTCAGAATGTCAGTGGGTGGGTTTTTCCCGCTGTGGGGTACAGAAACCCAGCCGTAACACCTGCAGGGCAGTGTGGCTGTGCCAGGAGTGTCAGGACTTTGATGTTTTGGACATACCGATTGAGCAACTGGGAAGCTATCTGGAGCAATGCTCGTTTGCTGTGCGTCTTCCCTGTTACTTCACTGTAAGTTCTGTTCTTAAAAACTGTTGCTGGTACTTCTGGGATCTTTGTATTTGTACTCCCGTCTTAAGATGGTATGGCACTGTGTCAACAGTAATGCAGCCACACGTTGCTTCTGTTTAGGTGTCATTACCAGTCAAGTGTATGGCTATGCTCGGCTTGCAGGAACTCTTACTGAGAAAAGGATCGAGATGCAATGCCGTCTGGCAGGGCAAGGTGTAGGGATCACACGCTGTGGACCCAGCCTTGCAAGTGATATGTCTCTTGTGCCACCAGAAGTCCGTTTGTGAAGGTTCAGGGATAGAGGTTCACAGGAGCAAACAGGGAGATGAAGCAGGCCAGATTTGTAATGGGAAACTGAAAAAGCTTGAAATACACTGAAGTGTGAAAGGATGCTGAAAAGATCATACTACTATGCTCACTAATATGGAGTCTTCTTTTCCTGGAAATAGAAGATAACTCGTGCTCAGGAGAATATACAGTTTTACAGGACAGAGGATAAAAGCATATAAGGACAGGGAAGAGTGTCTGTCTGAAGGAGAGATCTTCTGAGATATCAAAGGTTGGAAGATTTCTTGCATTTGCTGTGTAAAGACAGGATAGGCCTCTTCTCATTTTGTCCTGGTTAGAAGATGTCTGTGTTCAAAGGAAGGGATGCATTCAACTCATCACTGAGGTTAGTTAATGACACATCTTAGCAAGTGCCAGCTCTGCTGTAAGAACAGCCTAGGCTTCTGGGAGATACATGAAATTAAAGGAGATTGTGTCTCCCAGAAGCAGATAACCCAGTGTGCAGTGTGTAAACACAAACGCTGTGAGATGATAAAGTACTCAGAAATAATTCTGCAGCTTGAGACTGGCGGAAATGAAGCTCAGAGGGGAGTTATTTAAAGTACTAGCCAGGTCCGTTTGGCCTGCAGGCAGAGATGTACATAAAGAATATTACTGGACATCACGAAAAGCTGTGAATGCAAAGAAGGGCAGAGCAGCTGGCGGGGGGCTTTATGGGCAGTGTAGAGTTCTGATACCATGATCATGGGCTGTCAGCTTGCCAGCAGGGCCTGGAGGAGATAGCGGCTTGAGGAATATGTGTCTGTGAGAGGATGCAGAGAACTATTGGCGTTTTAGACCTTGGCTCAATAGTGGATGCTGGGGAAGCTTGGAGTGGTGGATAGGAAGAAATGTTTGGTGCCTGTCATCCTGGGGCTGCTGGGCAGTGGTTGCTTCAGTGGGCTCTCGACAGGGTTGAGTTTCTATGTGGTAGCAGGGATGTGATAAGGAATGAGGCTCATCTGCACCACTGGAAGTGTCACTGGTGCGAGCGTCCTTCTTCAAAACCTGGCTATGAAATCACAGTGGCCAGAGAAAGTCATACAGATACTGCAGAAAGATCCCTTGGAGTGATACTGGAAGCGTGAGAGGCGAGAGGAGGGCTCAGCAGCCCTTCGCCAGCTGTCTACAGGTCCGGGAGCCCCAGCCTGGTTCTCCCCAGCTGGGGACTAGGTGCTGTGAGCACAGAGTACCTCTGGCCAGGCTGTGAGCTACTGCTCGCAGTCTGCCAGGAGTGGGATGTATATACTTGTCCCCATGTTCTTCACAGCGTGGTCTTCAGAAGGAACAGGACACAAAGGGGGAAGGTAGGAAACCAGCCTTCCCGGGTCTGATGATCTGCTGAAATCAGGGAATGTGTTGTTACTATCACAAGCTTTGGGCTGAATCTGGCGGAAAGCCAAGTGGTTGCAATTTATCTTTAGTTCATCTAAGGATTTGCACTCTATCGGTTGTGGAACTTGGTGGTTTAAAGCGTCACATGCATGAGGCCCATTATCTAGCGTTTTCTGGTGTGGAAGAAGAGAAGTAATTGGAATTTGCTTCCATGATTATTTCTGTGACATAAGAGAGTTGCTCTGTTTTTCCGCTAGCCTTAGGGGCTGCTGCTTCTTGCTTGGGTGAAGCTGTTTACTTAAAAAAAGAAAAAATCCGCTAGCATCTTTCCTAACTGCCCCTCTCCCCCCCAAATCACAGTCTGCAGTGTGCTGGTCAAGACATAATCCTGTTCCTTTCCCTGTAGGTGACGACTTCATCAGGAAGTAAGTGCTTCTCGTGTCGTTCTGCAGCAGAGCGAGATAAATGGATGGAAAACCTGCGGCGTGCCGTGCACCCAAATAAGGTAGTGGCTGTGAGGAATTGCCTCTGTTATAGTTCAGTTCCTCGTTATTACATTTTATAGCCCAGTACATAGTAGCAGCAGGGGACGTATTGTCATTTTAGTGAGTAAGTGTAACTGTGGGTCAGCCTTTTTCCATATTGCTTTCTTCCACAATTATATTTACAGGCAAGTGCCAATTATTTGTTGCCCTCTTTTCTCAGCACGTGCTGCTTCAGCTGTTGCTAAGAATTGATCAGACCTGAAGAATCTTCAGTCTTGCTCTGTTACTTATGATACTTGCTACTTACGTAGTACTTCCCACTTCCCAAAAGCTCTGGGACGGATGTCGGGTAGCTGCCAGCAAAACTGTAAGACTGAATAGTCTAAAGAGTTCACATATCACACTTCGTGACTCTGGTAGTACTTGCAGTGTCTGCTTTAGTGATGGAGAAACTCAGGTGCCCATCACAGCAAATCCTCTGAGGTGATAGTGGAACATAGCTTTCCCTTCTCCAGTCGTTCGAGGTGGGAAAGTCATCCCTTCTGGGACCTACAGAAACAAATCCTTCTCTTCATTAGAACACAGGGACACCCAATACGCGTCTTTGTGGCCCACTGAGACTAAGTACATCCTAAAATAAAATCTACAGCTGCTTCTCCCTCTGCACTGGAGTTAGCTAACAAAGAGTGATCAGGACTAATCAGCTGCAGGATTTCATAACTGATGAGCTCAATCAACAAGTCTTTTTCTGCTGATCAGAGAAGACACAAATGATGGGATCCTCTGACTTCATTCCTGGCATCAGAGCCACATAACCATGCATACAAGTTAGGTCCAGGCCTGGCGGGTTGCTAAAGGAGCCCTCCGTGTCGGAGTTTATTGTTCCCAGTGCAGTGCCAAATGTCAATATGAAAGATTTCCTTCAATATCAGAACGGGAGCAGTGGAGGGGAGAGGTGGACTTCTGCCTCTAGCAGCGTGTTCCTGTATGTGGAGTTCAGTGACTCCGGTGCTTTCTGAGTGCAGCAGCCTGGTAGTAATGATCTGAAATTGCTGTGTAAGGTTTGTGTGGTCACACTTACCATGAGAAAAGTCCTGGGAATGTGAGTTGGGGCTGGGCACATCACTATGGCTTTGAGATGCAGCATTCAGTGGAAATGCATTTGGAAGTGTGCCCTCCTCTCAAAACGTGCCATTAACTGACGGCTAACTTTCCATCTTTCTTTGAGTTCATAGACAGTAACCTCTCAGTATCTGGCTTGATATTTCTGTCAGGAATTGAGTGTTCTTTTATAGTTCCTGTGTGTACTTCCTGAACCTACAGTACTGCATTTTGGACTTGCAGCAGAAATGTTCCTGCCCAAACTCCTAGGCTGAGCAGAGTAAGCTGTGGTTGATGTTTCAGTGAGAGGTTTCCAAACAAAACAGGTTACTGCAGAATCCCTAGCAGCAGTTCAGCTGGGAGTGCTTTTTCTTTCAAGTCACTCCTGCAAAAATGCCCCTGGATGTTCTTCCAGGATGAGGTCAGCATCACTGGGGAGCTCTTAAAGATCCACAGTATCCTTTGCTCCGTTATTGTTTAAAAGATATCCAAGCCAAATTTCTATTTCTGAATTGTAATGATTCTCCTATGGAACTCACTCTGTCTCCCATAATTCCTCTCGATGTTTTAGTTGGGTGCTCTGGACTTCTGTCCTAAAATATCATGAGATTTTGTAAATGCTTCTTTCCCTGCCAGAGGTGGTTGCATTCCAGCCATGGATGAGGTGATTGCTGGGTGTGTTCAGATCCCTTTATTGTTGCTCTGTTACAGTAAAGAAAATGTACTCCAGCACTGCTGTAAAGCAACTATACGAAAAAGGAGGTGGTTGTGAGATACCTGTAACATAGCTTCTGTTTTGCAAAAGCCATTAATGATCAGTGAAGTTCTTTTGGTTTCTTCTGAGGCCCTCTCGGCAGTGAATGGGAAATGGCACATTTATGATTTGGAGGGGTTTTATCTTCCTTGTTCTGTATATTAATTGGCACAAACAGACATGGAGAGCACAGTGATATTTGGAAAATTAACATAAGTAGTGTTATTATGCAAATTCCTGAGAGCCAGTATTTCCTTAAAATAAAATGTAATTAAGCCTCTGCTCATTTAGCACATCCGAAATAATTAACTCATATCTCCAGTTCTGTTGTGCTTGGCTTTGTGTTTTTTTTATTGACCTTTTTTTCTTTGCATCTTTTTTTCAGGACAACAGCAGAAGGGTAGAGAATATGTTAAAGTTATGGATTATTGAAGCCAAGGACCTGCCAGCTAAGAAAAAGTACTTGTGTGAATTATGCCTAGATGATGTTCTTTATGCACGAACTACCTGTAAATTGAAAACTGATAATGTATTTTGGGGGGAGCACTTTGAATTTAATAACCTCCCATCGCTCAAAAACATTACGGTGCACTTATACAAAGAGACTGACAAGAAGAAAAAGAAGGACAAGACCAATTTCATTGGGCAAGTGAACATCCCCGTCAGCTCTGTCACCGGCCGGCAGTTTGTAGAGAAATGGTACCCGGTGGTCAGCCCCAACCCCGGTAAGGGCAAATCCCCGGGGCCCATGATCCGCATCAAGTCACGCTACCAGAGTATGAGCATTCTTCCCATGGAGATGTACAAAGAGTTTGCTGAGTACATCACTAACAATTACATGGTGCTGTGCTCAGTGCTGGAGCCCTCGCTGAGTGTGAAGAACAAAGAGGAGATGGCGTCTGCACTGGTGCACATCCTGCAGAGTACGGGCAAGGCCAAGGTAAGACCCTTCGTCGTCCATCCCATCGGAGACCAACGGGAGCAGACTCCCCTGTTGGGTTTTGGAAATCATCGCATCAGTTGGGTTTCAGGCCTAGCTATCATTAATACATTCCAATTTCGCTTTTAATTGCAAGTTGGTAGCATGTGCATTGTGAATTGCTTAATTAGCAAAGAGGTTGGTAGGACCACAAGGTACGAACTGAGTCATTTTTCTCTCCTTCTGGAGGCTCGGGGGCCAGGCTCTTAGTTTATAAACAGGCACAAATGTGAAAGTAAGCAAGAAGGCAGTTTTCAGGGATGAAATGTAAGCAGTGCTGGCTTAAGCTAAGCAGCCTGTGTGTGCTGGGTATTCCTGTGGGAACCCAGCAGGTTCCTTGCTCCGCTCCCTCCCTGTCACCATGCTGCTGCGCTGAGCACCCAGCACGACGGGAGCCGAATGGGAGCAAACAGCCTCTTGAGAATTTCAGAGCAAAGTCCGCCGGCGGGCACGTGTGTCTCTGAATCAGCTCTCAGTCTTCAGGGTCTGTCCCGATGCTTTTGGAAGGGAGGTGTGAGGGGGGGGGCAGCAGCGCGGGAAAGCCCAGGGGTCCTGGAGTGCTCCCAGGGCAGTGCTTGTTGCGGAGTTGATGGTGGCCAACTTGGGAGTGGTGGAGGTTCAGTTTTTGTGGACCGCTTTGTCTGAACATCCTTTGTGATCGGGAATCCCCTGCCAGGTCTGGGGAAGAAGCAGGCCAGGAGGAGGCAGAGAGTGGGTTTTACTCCTGGTTGTGATCTGTGAGGGTGCAGGGTGAGCAGAGCTGGAAACCCTCTTACTGGAGAGCACAGGCAAGCACTGAGGTCCCCGGCACATGGGGCATGGAGTCGTACCCTTTATCCCCGGGTGGCATGGCACAGCCGTGGTGGGCAGTGCCAGTGTCAGGACTGCAGGAGTTAAAGCATCAGCATTTTTCTCTGTTAACATCTCCCTGAACTCTGCAGGGGGGAGCTGGGGAAGAGCAAGATTTCCAAAGCTTTTGCAGTGCTGAGAAGACATGAGCTGCTCACCTGAGGGGGAATTGCAAGGCTCTGCTTCCTCTGCAGCCGCCACTGCTGCCTGGGACCGTGGCAGGGTTTGTGGATCAGATTTAGTTACCATCTGTCGAACAGCGAAGTGGCTTGGCCCCCTGATCTAGTTCAAGGCAGGCAAAGCTTACTGAGAGGATTGCGAAGCTGTGGGCCTGCTATTGCAGAGGCAGAGAAAATAGCTAAATAGTTAAAGCTTTCCAGATCCCAGGCAGCAGTGTCAGACCCCAGGAGCACAGGGAAGGACCACAGTCCTGGTCCCTTTGGCTGCCTTGCCCTCGGAGGTGACAGAAGTGGCTTGTGATTCACAGGGTGTGAAATAACGCTCTGTGGTTACACAAGGAGAGCATCGTAGGTGTCCCACTCCTCGCGCCTTCTGCTGGTACCGCTCCTCCCCGTGCACCGGGGGCTGTGCTGCCCTTCACTGTGGCTCTGATGGTGCTAGTGCCAGGACTCTTGTTGGAATGACGTTGCCACAAAGGACCCTGTCCGTGGCTTACATGGTTCTGGTGCAAAAGGCTTCAAGTGTCACCCCAGTCTCGGTCACCATGGATCATGCGCGAGCATGGCTGAGAGCTGTTGTCACTGCTTCTGCCTTTTGCCTCTTCTCGTTGGTACTCGAGAGGCTCCGGAGAGAGCAAGTGTATTTCTAGACATGTGTCTGCATCAGTGGTTGAGATCCCAGAGGCTCTGCACAGGGGACACAGTAAACAGACTTGATGAATTTCCCCTTAAAATGGAGCTTCTGCTTTCCCTGCTTGTCATCTGCCGTCAGCATTAGCACAGGGTTTAGGGAGCTGTCAGAGCAACAGGAGTTATTGGAGCATGGGAACCGGGAGGTGCATCCTTTCCAGAGGAGTTGAACAAGCAGAGAAAGGGAAAAGCAGGAGTAAGATAAAAAACCAAGCAATGGGAGAGGAAAACACCCCCTCACCCCTGCTTCTGTGACATGGGTGCACCCCGCCACCGCCCAGAAAAGCTCCCCTGTGGCTAAGCACCATGACCCAGCAAGGGCACATAACCACAGGAGACCGGCAGGCTGGTGCCTGGTCTGCATGGGGAGGCTGTGCTGGTGTTGCGGTCCCTGCCCTCCGCCGGGCAGCCCCTCTTGGCCTGCTCCAGGGAGAGGGACCGGACAGGATGAGTCCAAGTGCTTAAAGAAGTCTGATCACCGTGCTGCTTGCTCTCTCTCTCCCTGGGCATCACCTGGCTGGCCCCTTGGCAGGGCTCTGAGCACCTCCCTGGAGTTTCAACACAGAAACCACAGCCTCTTACTTTGTCTTCCCAGCTAGTCTGCAGGAGAAACAGTTTCATTTTTCTTTTGTTTGCAGCTAAAGTGGCTCTGTGTGTGTTTGTGTATGTTGGGGAAGGCATGTACCTGCAGGCAGGCCTGGCGCCTGGCTCTGAACTGCATCTGGTTTTGATGCTGAGGACGCAGTTCCCTCAGCCCATACTCACCCACCACCAAACGCCTGCTCGTTCAGAGGCAACACTGAACTGAAAGGTAAAACACCCATGGCCCGAAGTAGGGCACAGAGGGTTTTGAAATGGGGTTCAGAGCCTGGGAGGAGGAGGACAGATCCCTGTGGGCTGGGAGCCCAGCGGATGGGGATGGTGCCAGGGGAGCCGGCGTGCTGCTGGATGAGGCTTGAGGCTGTAGAAAGCAGGGCTGGGTCCCAGCCTCTGCTGGGTGAAGACCTCAGCCCAGTCCGGCAGCGGTGAGCACCCTGCTCCCTGGTGCTGGTGTGTGGGGGCAGCGGGGCAGTGCTCCCTCCTCCAGGCCTCTGTCCTCCTGTGACCCTCTGAAGCTTGCAGGGGCTGGAGGTGGGTTCCCCGTCCTTGTGACATGCCAAGAGCCTTTCCAGCGACCTCTTCAGAGCTCTCCCCTGCCCTGAAGAGTGCAGACGTGGCAATCAGCAACCACTAATTTATTTTGCTGATAAAGGGGGTTTTGTGGATCTTGGCTGCTACAGCTGACGCTAAAGCAGCAATTACAGTTGGACTGAGAAACAAGTGTCCGGTAGATTATCTATGAAGACTCGTTAGCAGCTAATTGCTCTTGCACTGTTTCGGGCCCTGTTTTCTTGTAGCGATTTGCTGTAAATATGGTGTAATCCCTTAATGAGGCATGGCCGATTGGGTACATGTGTCCACCCAGAGCCACGCTGCAGGAGTTCCTGTGCAGGAGAGGTGTGATGTGGTGCTGCGCAGATGATGCTGTGTGCGCCAGCCACACACAGGGCCCTGGCCACCAGCGTCCCCGTGCTGCCCCGCAGACGGCACGAGGGCGATCCTTACCCACAGACACCCCACTTCGCACCTTTGCAATATTGAGCTGTCTCCCACCAGCCAGGTGTTGTTACCTGAAGCTTCTAAAACCCAGAGGCACTGCCTGAGTCCCTTCTGCTGGAGAGGCAGAGCATATAAAGCTGCAGGCAGAAGGGGGACAAGGGCTGTAGCTGAATTTTCTCCCTAAATATCTGCTTCTTCCTGGGCTTCATAGCCATATCACAATAGATTAAAAGGTGGAGAATGAAAACAGAGAGTCCTCTCTGGAGTCAAAGCCCATGCTTCCTTTGATCTCCACTTGGGAAAGGGAAAAGCTTCATCCCTGCAGTGCTGCGCAAGGGTTTGGTGTGCATCGGGACACGCCTGGAAACCCCTGACCAGCCACCAAGGCAATTAGGTGGAGAGAAGGGGGAAAAGCATTTTGATAAAGCTAAGAGTGCAGACAGTCTGGCTGAGGGAGCTGCCCCAGCCCACTGGAAAGTCCGACAAACATCCAGCCCTAAATCAGCTTGCGCAGTGCAAGTGGTTGTTCACTGTCTCTTTTTATGGCAAGTAGGGGCTGGAAGAGGCATCGCTGTGCTGTAAGAGGGACATAGTTTTGTGGCTAAACACAGAGATATGGCCTCTCAGCATCTGTCCTTGACTTCTTATGTGCTTCATCTTCCCAGTGCGAGCACTGATAAAATGTTACCTGTAAGGGTGTGGAGAGATGCCTAACTATTTTCATGTGTTTTGCAACCCATAGACAAAAGACACAAACTCATAATTAAAAGTCTTTCTGTTGCCATCCTTGGTGTTACTGGGAGTGCTCACCCCTGCCATTAGCCTGACTTGATGTGGCCTCTGTGATGTGGTTATGGATAGGCAGGCTGCACCCTCCCAAAAGCGAGACCGATTGTGACTTTTGATGCTTCCAGAATATTTCCCATGCTCAGCTTTGTTTCAGGGCTGTCTTACAGCTTTTGAAGCTCAGTTCATGGCCATAAATATATATTAAAAAAACCCTCTCTTGTCCAAATGGTTGGTAGATCAAACCCAACATTAGACAAAGCTCTAACTAACCAGCTGCTCACTTGAAATAAATATTTACTGTGTTGTGAATAGAGTGAAGAATAAACGTGTCCCTGTTTGTTTGCGCTGCAAGGATTTGCTTCAGCTAAGCAGATGTATTTACTCCCCCCGTGCGAGCCTGCTGGAAACTCCCCACGTACCCGTCCTCAGCGGTGCGGGGTGTTCGGTCAGAGCTCTGCTGGCTGCGCCGGTTTAAGTGCAGGACCTGCAAATACCATGTAGGGCTGCCTAAAAGTGACTGCTCAGCTCCGGGACGGGACCTGGAAATGAGTGGCATGGCCCAGGAAGCTGCTGGGTTTGGAGGCTGGAGGCACCAGGGCTTGGTTAGTCCCTTTGGGGAGCACTGCTCCCTTATCTGTACTGGAAAGGCTGCAGACACAGGGAAGCAAGGATGCTGCACACGTTCAGCCATAGACAAGACTGGCAGCAGCCATATCATTTCCCCCACAAAGAGTTTATCTCCCTGATAATACTTTATAGCAGCCATAGTTGAGCTAATAAGGCTTTTAATCAGTTTTATGAGCACCCCCACCGTTTTTCCCCCTCTCCCTGAACACAACAGTCAGGTTGATTGAAAGGATGGAGAAAGCTGGTTGAGTGGCAGCTGCAGGGATCGGTGTTCTGGCTATCGGGGTGGCACGCGGTTTCTTAGCCTCCTGTATGGGATCAGCTCCCTCTGCCCTCCTGAGGAGGTGGTGGTCGCTCGTTGCCTTAGTGTTATATCCCTCAGGTTTTCTTAGCAAGGCGATGGACACAGATTGCTGTGCATTAACCCTCGCATTGCCATTTCACCTCCTTCTCCCAAGGAGAATTAGAAAATGCTAGAAGCATCGAGGATGAGCTCCAGTGCTCAAAGGAAGGAACATCACTGCATTTCCCAGCAGAGATGTGTCCAGCGCAGATCCTCAGAGGAACTGTGTGGTGGTGAAGAGTCGAGGACTGGTGGTTGGGGTCCTTGGTTTCACACCGTCCGCCCAGGACCCAGTCGCTGCCCCTGCGCTGCTCTCCTTGCACAGCTCAGCACCTTCGAGTGCCGCGTATCTCAGCCACTGCAGCGCTGACACGTAGGTGTGTCCTGACACTTGTCCACCTGTAACCTACAGCCCTACCAACCCCTGGTGTTTTTCACCTTTGCATAAAAGCCCAGCTGGACTCTGGGCTAGTCTTTGAAATAAGCAGTAATCTTATTACCTTTATCAATTCAATCCTCTTAAGGTTAAGTCAATCCTATTAATCAGGCTTGTGATGTGGAGAGCCTTATTATTTCAAAGTCAATCTGCGCATCAGTCAGTTATGATATTGGGAACAATCAGCTCCAGCCCAGAGGTGTGTGTGACCCAAGCGGCGTGTTCAGGGCCGTGGGGTCCATCAGCTCTGTGACACCCCACATGCTCCAGCTGTGGACGCAGCTTTGAGAGGCTGGAGCTGGAGGACCTTCCCCAGGATGGCGAGGTGCAAAATCCTTCCTGGCTGTGGACATGATACGTCCTGCAAGACTCACGTTGCTTGCTGGCTCCCTCTGCCTAGGAAACACTCCTGCTCTCTCTGCGGCCATGCCAGGCACCCCGCTGGCTCGCATCTTTCTGCCTCCTGGGCTCAGGAGCTGGAGAGGGCAGGCATTGCCCAGTGACACCCGCCGGGCACAGGGACTGGCACCTTTGAACCCCTTTGGGACTGGGATACTTGATGTGGACAGACCCTTCGCCAGGGTGGGGTGGGCAAGTGCAAGCATTGCAAGTTTCAAGCACTGCGGGGTGCTTGGTCCCCACAGCGCGGTGGGGTGTGCAGGGCTGAGGGGTGCTGGTCCTCTGGGCAGGCAGGGCTGTCAGCTATTGATCAGATGTGTGACTGAATTAGCTGTCTTCTCTGCTCCAGCTTTGTCCCCCGTGAAGAAGCTTTTTCTTCCCATTTTTTGTGTTTGGGAAATGCAGTTAGTCCGCTTCCTTGGCCCTATTGACATGAGCAATGAAGGATTGTTTTCTTGAGCAGGTGTTGGTTTTTCTCTTGGTGGGCTTCACTTTTCAATGAGCCTTTTCCAATTCAGGCCACCCCCAGGGCAGCTGGGCCCTGGGCCGGCACTGATGCGGATGCTGGCTGACATGGGGCAGCAGCTTCAGACGGCCACCTGCGGGGACCTCACGCGGAGTGGCACAGGGCTGCAGCATGCTCATTTCCAGGGCATCACCCTTATTTCCATAGTGTCCTTCCAGCTTCCCCGGGCAAAGGTTTGGGGGATCTGCTGTGGCAGTGTGAAGCAGCCCTGCTGCAAGATGACTGGTTTAGTCAGACGTCCAGAATTGCCGCATGTGTGAGGGACAAGGCAGGGGTTAGGAGACATTGCCTCACCCACAAGAAGATGCTGTTTGGTTGTGGTTTGAGACAGGTGGATGAATTCACCCAGGTGGGGCAGGGGAAGCGGCATCAGAAGCTCACCAAATGAAGACACAGGGGAAATGGAAATGCTTTTAGGCTATGCTACAGGTAAATCGGGATGGAGACACTTGAGGGACAGAGCAAGGCGCAGGGAGCAAATCCAGGCTCAGGCCACTGCTACCGGCTGCCCTGTGCAGGCAGAACGGGTGCTGGGGGTGGCCCGTGAGCTGCCAGCTCCTGGGATGGCCATCCGGAGGATGCTGTGGCTGAGGATGTGGGGAGATGAGCTGAAGAGCAGCGCGGGCGTCCCAGGCAGAGGGGAAGCTGCAGCACTGGAAGTACTTTGTGGTACCGTGTTTGAGCCCTGGGGTGGTGCTGAGGACTGTGCCTGCTGCGGGGACTGGCCTGCCACTCCGGCAGTGAAACTCCTGTGTGCATTTCTAGAGGACTGGGGGAGCTGCCTTAGAATAGCACATCCTGCTGTGGGTTCATGCTTGGTTTATTTGAAAAGTGCTGGAAACCAGTGCAGCCTTGTGCTGTCATGCTCTGAATTTATTTATTTATGAATTGCTCTTTTATCAGCATATGTGCAGTGACTGAAGTTGCACAGGTTCAGCTGTGTCCAGTCTGAAGCAAATATCCTTAAAATAAACATGGGAGCAAGCCTGAAGAACATTGCCACAGCCCTTAATTTTTACTGGAGACCTTTTCCTTCCCCTCTTGACTCCGATGTAATGAAATAAAGCATCTTATTTTCTTCCATTGCCAGGGGCCCTAAGTGAAAACAACCCCCTGCTGATCTCTGCTGCTCAGAAACAGGGAGGTTTATTGGCTTTAGTTATTGCATTTTATTCAGAACCTTGTATGTGGGTGAGTGAGGCCCCTGGAGGGATTCGACAAGTATTTGCATTCCATTTGTGTCTTCCGAGTGCTGGCTGCTGGCGTACTTAAGGCAGAGATACCAGACGTGTGATCAGAGCTGATGTGGCTTTTTTGTGTGGAGTGAAGGCAAGATCTGGAAGATGGCCCAGGGACAGAAATTGCAGGATGTCATGGGAACTGACCCGTGGACGAGACTCCTTTCCTGCAACTAGCAGGGCTTCGCTGGGCTGCTGGGAGCAGTCTCTGCAGAGGAAGTCACTCAGGGATGCTGGCTGTGGGTCTTTTGATCCCTGATGTATCTTAGACCAGGTTCGTACAGCCCGGCGAGATGCCTCCTGCAGCCTAGGGAGGCTGGACCTGCTGGGGACGGTGAGAAGCCCTGGCCTGAGGGATGCTGTTGGGTATCCTGGCTCTCGCCTCCATCCGCTGGTCAGTTAGAAGGCTAGATTCTGCCACGTTACGCCCCAGCTTTGGGTGCTGCACCATAATGGAGCTCTTTGGGATTTCAGCAGCTTTCCTTTGCACTTTGGAGACGAGGAGTCGTTTTCTCAGCTGTCGAGCTGCAGGTGCTCTGTAGGGGATAACAACTGCAGCAGAGGTTTCAGGGGGATCTTTTCTGGCTTTGTGTTGAGTCCCACAGTGGGATTTTGCCTCATTTTAAATTCTAGGGAATTTTGTAGATCGGCTAAAATCATCAAAATTCACATTATCACTGGCTAAAACTTGGCCCCTGGGTTTCCAGCGCTTGGCAGCCCTGGCTCGCAGTTGGGTTGTGCCTCGCAACTTGGCCCTGCATCCGGCAGCAGCCAGTCCTCAGCCGACAAGAGGGGCGAAAAAGCAAACACTTGGCTAAGAGAAGCTGTAAAACTCAGTGTTCCTGAGATAATTAGTATGTTGGGAAAGTGACAGGAAAGAGAATCAAGCAAAGCCAAGGTCAGTGGCTGCTAATTAAGAATCGGCACCTTGTGTCAGCCTGAGCTGTGGCTTGGAATTGAAACGTACCCTGGGAGAGACCCAGGAAGATAAAGGTGATAGAGTTACCCAGATAGCAGCTAACAGGATTTGAGCAGGGTTTAAAGTTTCATTCCAGCTTGGGTGATAAAAGGGACGAAATGAGAGAAAATAGCGGGGGAGGCACGTGCTTTGCTTCCAGGAGGGATTTTTGCCTCTGCAGCTGCTGGAGCATTGCAGACGTAGGAGGATCTGAGGAAGGGGATCTTCTGGCTAAAGAAATAATGGAAGTGTCTTTTTTGTTTTCCAAAGCTCCTCCTCTGGCATTTTTGGAGGCTCTTCTGGGAAGGTCACGGCAGCATGTTGGTCCCGGTCACAGTCTTGTGGGAAGGTGGGAGAGACCGGGCCATTGGGTTCTGCAGAGATGCCAGCCTTCCTCCCCTCCTCCCCTGTTCTCAGATGGGAGGTGTACCTGCCTGCCACCTGGATTTTCCTTTGTCTGGGACAGAAGCACAGTAATGAAGGGCCTGTGGATTAAATTATTCGGGTCCGTTGGGTTCAGGCGGGGGTGTTGGCTGAACCTTGATTAAACTTTCAATGCAGAGACATCCATATGAAAAATGAAGCGGAGCTAAGTGCCCCCCTTGCAAATCTCCTGGCCAGCCGCTGGCAGGGAATGGGACCTGAGTTTCCCCTTTGCCAAGTCTGGGCTGGAGCAGGCTGGGTCGTGGCCACAGTGTTTTGGGAGGCTCTGGGAACTGTGCTTTGCTTGGGGGCGGCAAGGACAGGACTTGGGTCTCTGCACAGCAGCTCTGGGATGCTCCTGCTGCCCCTGCCAGGAACGGGTTACATCTGGTACGGTCATGACAAATGAAGGAGAATTTCTTAGTGAGAGGTTATTACTGAGCAGATTATTTTGTTTTAGAGGAAGGCAGTTTAAAAAAGGTGCCCTTGGTTGTAGAAGTGAATTTGTATGTCAACATTTCTCTGTCTCCTGCACGGGGAAACCGTCAGAGGTTTAATGCATGGTGCCAGCAGCCTGTTTGCCTTTGTTGTCCAGGGTCCAGGTCAGGGGTGCTGGGTGGGAGGAGGTCAACCCTTTCAGCACCCAGCGCAGCAAGGAGCTGGGCAGGGGCCCAGAGCTGCTTTTCCCTTTAGCAGTGCAGAGAACAGAAGCTGAATATGTATTAGCATTAAAAACTGCATGGCATTTCTCCTGCATTAACGCTAGCTACAGCACACTAAATATTACACCACGTAGTGGATTTTCAGCAGAATGCATGGGCAGCTACGTGACCCTCTCTGATCAGTTAATGCTGTTGCTGAAGCAGACATGGAGCTCAGTCTGAAGTGCTGTTTTTCTTTTAGAATTTGCAATTCAGTAGCC
The DNA here is from genome assembly GCA_013401275.1 of Pandion haliaetus. Taxonomy (NCBI): domain Eukaryota; kingdom Metazoa; phylum Chordata; class Aves; order Accipitriformes; family Pandionidae; genus Pandion; species Pandion haliaetus. The sequence continues at coordinate 64,206 of VYZV01034870.1, read as the reverse complement.
TGGGCTGATGCACAGTGCAGCTGTCAGCATGCGGTCTGTTCCTGCTCACCCCTTCCATTGCTCTGAAGCACAGAGGATTATAAAATTGATGGTATTTGGTCGTGTGCACATCAGACCAAAAATGTGCCCAAAATGTGCGCTGTAGCAGTGCTGTTTATTTCCATGAATACTAAAGAAATAGGACATTTAAGCGTCTTGATGCGTATTACAGGCTTGATTCTCAGCCATTAACTGTGGGGCATAGCTCATGACATCTAAGTATGCCCCTGTTTTGCAGCCAGTGCAGTTAGACACCAAATGCAGCCGCATTTAGCAGTGAAGAAAATGTTTCACCCACAAAACGTGAGGCTGATATGAGAACCAGCCAAAAACCAGCACTGATGGAGAGGCAAATGTGGTGCAGGTCTGGAATGAGTCATTTTTTAGGGTGCAAAAGTTGTGGCTTTCCAGAGATTTATTTCTCCTCTTGTCTCTGTGAGGTTGGAGGAACAGGAGGGAAGTCGGGCTGGTAGTAACACAGCGTGCACACACAGGATCACCTGCAGCACCTCCACTCCCTCCTGTGTCTTACAAAGGTGAGACCTTTCTGGAGAAGGGGAGGCTGCCTGCTCTGCACAACGAAGTGTTATGTCAGTGCGTGGTGACCCACCATGGGCTTTGCTTTCCAGGATTTCTTGACTGACCTGATGATGTCTGAAGTTGATCGCTGTGGTGAGAATGAGCATCTCATTTTCAGGGAGAATACACTGGCCACCAAAGCAATCGAAGAATACCTGAAGCTGGTGGGGCAGAAATACTTGCAAGATGCCTTAGGTACGTACAGAGCGTTGCCAAGTCTCACCCAGAGAGGTCCTCCTCTAAGCTGCAGGGTGCTCTGCGTGGTGGAGACCATCAGCTGAGCCCTGATGGCTGTCAGAGGCACCAGCGTTTACCTGCTGGAGGGTTTCTCTGGCAGCGGGGTCTGAGTCTGGGGCACAGCCATGGCCGCAGCGGGCAGCTCTCTGCTCCCAGGTGAAGGTCAGCGCTGAGTTAGCGCTTTAATCTGCTTTCAGAGGAGGTAACAAATTGATATTTGAAGGCATTATGCTGCCTGCCAAGTCTTCTGTCTCAGCACTGGCAGTGTCACAGCGGCTGATTGAATCCTTTGCCTGATTGCACACCCCCACCAGAGACGCTCCCCCAGTTGCTCGCAGCGCTAGTGAGTCAGATGAAATCTCCCAACTTACAGTGATGAGAGTTGCCTCCCGGATCACGCTGGGAACCCTCCTGGTGGTTTTTTTAAGTGCTGGCTATGTTTATGGCTCCAAAAATATTTCTCTTGATGCAAATGAAAATAATTAGAGCTTCTGCTTCTGGGCAGGTCAGGAAGGAATTGCTGTGTTGCTGTGTGCAGCCAGCACAGCACGAGGATGGGGAGGCTGTCTTTGAAGCACTATGTCTAAACCTCAGCTGAAGGTGGCTGATGGATCCACATCCTAGCAGTAGGATGAGCAGTGTTTCTACTGAGGTGTTAATTTTTCAGTATGTTGGGTTCCTACTAGTGGATTTGTGTAATTTTAGCAAGGTGCAAAGAAGCGTAAATACTTTATTAAGATAATGGTAATAATGACAACATTGAGGAAGGAGAGATCGTTGAGCAAATTCAGTCAAACCAACAGATAGCCCACAAGAATGGGAAAAGGAATATGATTTATTTCTGCCTTGTAATGCTTTCTGGTTGAAGGCAAGTCTGTAAGTAGATTACCTCATAAAATTTCTAAAAAGCCAGGAGATTAATGAAGGCAGAGAATTTTGAAATACTCCCCTTTCAGGGCTCAGTGCAAATGCTGCCAAGCCAGTTCCATCTAGTACAGGAGGAGCCTGCAGTTCTTGCTCGCTGTTCGGGGCACTTATGCTGTGTAGACCTTTTATCAGTGAAATGATTCATCTGTATGTCACAAGGTAACACAATACAGCATAGCGCTTTCCTTTAAACCATGAAGCACAAGCAAGTAATAGGGCCGGATAATAACAGCAGGCATCAGCTGCAGGCGAGCAGAGAGGCTCCAGAGCTCCCTGGCAGAGCCAAAAATACATTGGAGAGGCTCTCCAGTACGTAATTAAAATCTGTTTTGGCAATAGGGGAGGAATGCGGACTAGAGTGGGCAAAAACCAGGAGGATGGGAAAATCCAAGACGGTCAGGAATTCGGAGATGAGCAAACCAACAGGCATTAGGGAAAAACCAAAGCAAACCTGTCTCCCAGAATGTCACCCGGCCCTGCAGGTCCTTAGCTTAACATTACCTCTTAATCCCTGTTATCCCGTCCCTGGGTCTCCCCAGCCACTGCTGTGTGCTAACTGGGATGGATGACTGCCATCCCCCTGAGCTGGACACCTGCCGAAGCGGTGGGAAGCACCCTCAGCCTGGGTGGCAGGGGTCTGTGCCCGGGTACCCCATGGTGAAAGGTGGCACGAGAGGGAGTTGCTGGCAAAGCAGGCCTACAGTGTGAGTCTCTGCAAGGGTGAGGAGCAGCCAGGCAGCAAACAGGAGTGCAGGGAAATGCAGAGAAATATTTTAATTTAATTTTGTGTGATGTTTAGCTCAAAATAAACCAAGTAAATTGTTTCTTTCCTTTAATTACCTATTTCTCCTGTGAATCAGACTGGCTTGTCAGCGCCAGGGCACAGTCTGCAGTAGCAGGCCATCCTGCAAATAATTACAGAACTTGCCAGCATACTTCCTACTGGATTAGCCCGAGGGAGCGTCTCTGGAACTGGTGTAATGGGAGGTCGGGGCAGGCTGAGGAAGCGGGTGTTTTGGCAGCAGAGTTCTGATGCAATAGCCCATAGCCACAGAGGCAGAGCTGCCAACTGGGGAAGAGGGATGAAACGTGCTCATGGGAGTCCGGGTGCCTTTCTGCAGGGTGTGCTATATTGTTTTGTGAGCTCCCAAGGCAGTGCTGGCTGCTCCTGGGTCCCCTCGGAGATCTTGAGAGCTGGCTGGGGCACAGCCTGCACCGGGAGCCACCACTGCCTGCTCGTCGTACCCAGCTTCTGTTCAGCCACTGTGACGGGGCTTAGGGTAACTGCTCGGGCACAGGGGCTTAGGAACAGAATTGCTTGAAGGCTGCATCTCTCATGTCTCCAAAACCCATCATTGACTGTCTGTTTTACAGGGGAATTTATCAAGGCACTGTACGAATCAGATGAAAATTGTGAGGTGGATCCCAGTAAGTGTTCATCTTCGGACCTTCCTGAACATCAGAGCAATCTGAAAATGTGCTGCGAGCTGGCCTTCTGCAAAATCATCAACTCGTACTGGTTGGTATCCCACAAGTGTCGCTCCCCTCCGCCTGCCCTGAGCTAGCACAGAGGTGGTACAGCTGCAGGGGACAAGGGTGGCAGCAGTCCATTTTCAGGCTGTTGGTACCTGTCCCTTAGCTGCGCTGACGGGCAGATTGTCAGAGAGCTTTGGAGGGTGAGCTGCGGGGGCCCTGCCCACGTCCTGCAGCGCATAAGGGAGTCTTTGTGGTCCAGGAGCGAGAGTGAGGATGGCCAGGGGGTGAGACAGCAGCTCCTGCTCACCCAGAGTTTGAAGTATCTGTTCTGGGGCTGCAACAGCCTCACTGATTTCTCTGTCACGCTTGTTTTCAGTGGGTGCTGAAGGGTTACTGGTGCAGACATGGGGACAGGGCAGTGGAGTCAAGCAACACAAAATGCCTTTGCCAGTATGACCAATTCAGAGATGGACTTGATGCCAAGTGTATATGAAAGTCTGGAATAAAGGGCAGAAATGCACGTCCTGGGTCTCCTACCCATGTAACAATTCAGTCTACATCAGACTGACGGACTCTGCCTGCTTCCCCAGAGCATCAGGTGAAGTTTTTAAATCCTCTCTGCAGCTGGCAGGGTCTGTGGCACTCTTCCTGCCTGGAAGGAAGCTGCACCAGCACAGGGAGCTTTTGTTCAGGCAGATGTTCTCTTGTTGGAGAGTGCTGGAGCAGGGGATGATGCTGCTGTTACTCCTGGGTTGCTGTTTGGCTCAGCATCCTGCATTCCTCTGGGTTAACCCTTCTCTCTCCCAGCCCCGGGGTGCTTGCCGAGGCAGAGGTGGGGAGCCCATTGCCTCTTTGGCCTAAGGCCTGGTATGCAGTTTGAGGCATTTCCTAGCTGTTCTCAGGGTAAAGGTTCTTGCAACTAGTTGGGACAGGCCCGAATATGCAAAATTGATTGGAGTAAAGTAGTCGTATCTTCTTGTGGAAGCGGCTGTCGAGCATGGCTGTGCTCATGGTGTTACCTGCTGCTCAGCCCTGGGGACTGGGAGCCAGGAGTCCGTGGGTCTGTTACAGATGCCTGCAAAGATGACCTGAAAGAGGAAAAAATGGGCTTGTGACTCTCTTTACTTGGAGAAATAAAAATATTTTCTTTCTGATTGTTGCTAATGTACCCAGACACTCTTGTCCTGATCATATGAGAGAATGATCGTTTTTGTCTTACTGCAGGATTTGCAGTCTTCCTGCTTAAAAGTCTGGGCTTAGTTTTTGTTAATGTATTTCATAGCAACACTGTTGTTGCAAAACACCAACTAAGGATAATACTGGAGGAAGAAAGTCTTTGATAATAAGGATTTCTCGTTTTCTCTCCTGTCCGAGCTGTTGTGTTGAGGTCTGAAAACTCATGATACTTAATCTCCCAGGGTACTGGGTGTGCTCTCCTGCAAGCCCAGGAAGGGAATTGCTCTTCCTGATACTCCTCAGGGAGAGAACAAGCAGCAAGAGGCTCACTCAGACTTCCTTTATCTATCACAAATAAGCAAAGGGCAGATTTCTTTACAGGCATCCTGTACCTTATCCTGGGCCACTTAATAATTCTCTGACTCAGGAATGGTGTTTACCTGCTCTCACAGGAGGGATTCACTGCTTTTAGTCACCAGAGGATTATAATTGTTTGAAATAAAGTCCTCCTAAAACCACACAAAGCAGCACTAAAAGGTCGCTCAAAATAGGCTTGAAAAGTGACCTAAGGAAAGTCAGGAATGCATGGGAAGTTTGTTCCTCCAGTCCTGCCTTTCTGAGGAAGGCTGGAGCAGCTGAGATGCAGCTCTGAGTGGTTCCCCCAGTCCTTTGTGCTCAGCGGTTCTTGGGAATTAATTGGGCTGATGAGTGTTCAGGATTGGCCAAGGTATCCTGACAGCTAACGATCTTGCTTTAAATAGAGTGCCAGAGTGTGCATGTTCATCTGCCGGATAGAGTCAGAGAGAGGAAAAAGGTTTACAATAACTGAAAATTGTTATAATTATGACATAATTTGGACATCTGGAAAGTTTCAGTGTAAGCAGAAATTCAGCATGTGGAAGCTCGTTACTGGAAGGTTGGGTAATGAATTATGGGCCCGTTTGTCACATAAAGCTGGCTAACTGAATTCCATCCGCTGTTACACAATTAAACTTTTATGGTCTCCCAGCCTATGATAGTGAACAGTACTGACGGGCTGTATGCAGCCGGTGCATACATTTTCAAGGGTTTACTTTCCAGTAACTGTACAACCTGTCCTGATCATTCAAGCCTTAAATTGCTTAAAGGATTCTCCTGTTTCTGGCCAAATACCATGAAGTAAAAGGGCTTTGTCCAACTGTATGGATCAAGCCAAAGACAGAGGAGAATTTATCCAGCCAAAGACATTGGTAATGTTATTTATAAAGCACAGGGTAGAAGGTCATGAGTGTGAAAGCCTGAAGCCAACATGGAGCAGAAGCTGAACATGGTGGCAGCATTTGCCAAGCACTTCCATGGAGTGTCACCGCCCACGTCCAGAGGTCAGAGAGAAACGTGAAAACCTGGAGCGCAGCTACGTGGGCCTCTGTATGCAGCAGTGCTGTGCTGAGTGGGCTGCCTGGGGTGGGAAGCGTGCAGCAGGGTGCCCACTGGCTGGGATTAATAGCAGCACCTGCAGACCTGGGGCGTGTGGCTGGGCAGTGCGGTCTGCAGCTGGCAGATTAATGAAACAAGGGGTGAGGGCTCTGCCTGCTGAGCGTGCACGCTGCTGGCTCAGAGAACGGCCGCAGAGCTAGAGGCCATGGCTGTTTGCCTGCAGGGTACGTGCCACTCTTAACGGACCACAAATCCTGCGGGTCCTCAACTCAGCAGCAGTGGTGAGGACCAGTCAGTTGGGCTCAATGAAGTGTGTTTCCATAGCCCTGGGAAGCAGAGGATGGAGGACGGGGAGTGCTGGCAGCAGGAGTGCCCTTCTATTCGCCCAAGAAGCCTGGCAGTGCTGCCACAGGGACAGTGTGCACGGGCGGGTTCTTCGCTCTGGATGCTCTTCTGGTTCGGAGCCTCCAACCTGGTTCTTGCTGCCGCTGGACAGTGGTTGGTGTCTCTGGCCATGCAGCTCCCATGGGTTTCTCTTCTTCCCGACTCATGTGAGGTTCAGCTGCAGGGCAGTCAGTCCCAGAGAGGGGGGCAGGCCGGTGAGAAGCCAGCTGACATTGCTTTGCTTCTCCCAGATAGTCCCCGTAGCAAAACTGGGAAACCGTCCTCTGAAATGGCTGTTTGTTAAGGAGATTTATGGCCTAAAATGGAGTCTGACCCCTCTTCAGTCTGCTTTTGTACCATCCAGCTCTGTCGGTAAACAGCCTGGTTTTGAAACAAAGAAAGACGGTGGTTGCTGGCCAGGACAGCCTCCAGGGCGGCTGGGGAGCTCTGTACCAGGGACCCAGGGGACCAGCAGCAGCGCGGTGGGACCCATTACCCGCCTGCTCCCGTGGGTGGGAGTATCCAGCTGAATAAATAATACATGCTGGGAACAGGATAAGGTGGGAGCCTGGAGTTAGGGAGGGCCAAGCAGAAACAGGCAGCAAGTTCTCCGGCGATAAGAGCTGCTGCAGCAAGCGTCTGTTGGACCCAGGGGAATTCTAGTATCCAGGAGAGCCAGGCTGAGGTCTGTACAGTTACAAGGCTGGAGTAATGCCGGTGGGGCTCCGCGTTTGTCCTAGTCACAGTGGGATTTGATCCAGGTGCTTGAACATGAGTATTACAATTTGCACAGCCCTCCCTCCAAGCACCAGCTGTGCCGGTGACCCCAGTACTGCTGGTGTTTCTGCCGAGGGGATCCCATGATGCTGCATGTGTTCGGGAGACACTCTCCACCTTGGCGGCTTGAGCTGCCCCCCACAGTTGGAAGTGCCCCATGCACACCAACACACAGTTGGAAGTGCCTCATGACTTGTGATGAGCTGCTTTGCACAGTTTGTTTTATATCTCTGTCTTCCCAGTTGTCTGGGGTTTTGGCTTCTCTTACAACTTTACAGAGCAGCTTTGCTTTTTCCTGTGTGGTTTAAGACTCCTAAAAGGACAAGAGCCTGTGATTGGTGTAGATGGCAGCGCTGCTGTGGATTGACAGGGTGAGAGGGCTCTAGCGTTGTACAGGTCTGGGTGTCATACCCCACAGCTGATACGCACCATGTTTAGTTGCCGCTGTGTGGCTCTTTGAACACCCCGGCCTTGAACTTGCCATCCCTGCATGTCCTTCTGTGATTTCAGTGTCTTCCCAAGGGAGCTCAAAGAAGTTTTTGCCTCATGGAGACAAGAATGCAGCAACCGAGGCCGTCCAGACATCAGTGAGCGACTGATCAGTGCCTCCCTATTCCTCCGGTTCCTCTGTCCGGCCATCATGTCCCCATCCCTCTTCAGTCTCCTGCAGGAGTACCCGGATGACCGCACTGCACGCACTTTGACCCTCATTGCCAAGGTCACCCAGAACCTCGCTAACTTTGCCAAGTAAGCCGGGGTGCAGGGGTGGGAGGGGGCAGGAAACTCTGGGTGTGTAGGCAGAGCCACAGCTCTGGCATCAGGAGTCCCACACTGGCTGCTGCTTTCCTCAGTGGAAAGGGCCTGTTTGTTTCCTGTTGGCTTTTTCCCCCGCGTCTCTCTGGGACGCATTCCCTCACTGTCGGGTCAGGGAGATCATTTAAGTTTCCAAAACAGGACATGTTTTATGAGCAGCAAAACAGGCTGTTCCGACCACATGGACGAGCAGGCGGGGTGGCAGCAGGAGTGTCCTGGCACAGTCAGGCACTTTGTCCCGTGACAGCTCTGTGGGGCATGACTGGCAGCAATGCACTGCCTGCCTCCCACCAGAGGCACCAGCGGGACCAGAACCCAAACAGCAGCAATGGTGTGCATAGCTCAGGAGCTGGTCTTTCCCTCCTGTGAGCTCTGGGACCTTCCCTGCTATTAAAATGCAGATGTCTGAACTGGGAAGGTATGAAAAGAGAATGGGGACACTATCAATTTCTAACTAAGCCCATTGGTTTGATGGAAACAAAGCAAGAGATTTCTGAAAATCTTTCAACTGGCTGCAGCTCTGAGCTACTTATCCTGAGCTCTGATAACAAAATGATGAGCTTTCTGAAACATGAATGGACAGTTTCTGTCTAAAGCTTCTTAAGATTTGGAAACTAGCTTAGTGCACACGCTCGCAGTCAGGGATGCGCGTACATGCACGCAGACACAGATGGAAGACGTACAAGTGTGTTACACTAGATGACAGAAATTCTCTGTATTCCTGACCAATCCCTAACTAAAGGGTTTTTCAGATTTTCAGCACTGTGCAGGAAAGACTCTTTAACTAAGCTGACATTAGTCAAGCCAAAGTGATCAAGCTGAGCTGTCCTGCAGATGGCACACAGCCGAGCCTCTCCTCACAGAGTCGCTGGCACTGGCACAGCACCAACCGCTGCTGGTACAGTTGAACCGTGCGACCCTCCCTGTTGTGCTCTAAATAAGACACCTAACTGAAAGCAAAGTCTGGGTGGAGTGCTTGGAGGGCAGGAGGTTGCAAGAAGCCCGAGGAGACAGACGTGCCGGCCCAGCTGCAGGTGTAGCTCTCCTGGTTGATCCCCAGAGTGGTTGTGCCTGGGCAGCAGCAGCTGGCATGGCTGGAGTTCGCTTCAGTGCCCATGGAAGAGCAGGGAGAGTGCAGGATTCCTACCGCTATGATTCACTGGGCTTCAGTCAGTTGATGGTGCTTGGTATTACAATTTCTTTATTTGCAGTGACAGGTCCTATTTCTGGAGGCTGTGCCCTGACCCAGCAGTGAGATACACTCCATTACCAAGAACAGCTTTGTTTCTCTAGCTTTCATCTTCATTGCTACTGCAGAGATCCCACGCTGACAAGGACTTAGCTGGATTAGGCTAGAGTTAATTTTGGTTCCGTGATCAGTGAGGTGTACTAGGTGCCTGCTAGCAACCTCGGGATCCCAAAGACTTTGAAGGGTTCAGATGCCAGAGGGAGGTTCTGGCATTCTTACCTGTGTATGTACCTACCTGTTCTGTTGACTGCACTTCTGTTTACAGGATTCAGCTGAAATTTGTACTGCTGTCTTGATAGGTTTGGCAGCAAAGAGGAATACATGTCCTTTATGAATCAGTTCCTGGAACATGAATGGACTAACATGCAGAGATTTCTGCTGGAGATTTCCAATCCTGAAACCATCTCAAACACAGCTGGTTTTGAAGGCTACATTGACCTGGGCCGGGAACTGTCTACTTTGCACTCGCTACTCTGGGAAGTCATTTCTCAACTAGAGCAGGTATCCGGGGGATTGCAGGGGCAGGCTTTGGGTGAAGCGCAGTTGGCCAGTGCTGGGCATATGTACCACACCACACACCTCCCCATGTCCAGCAGGTATCAATCCATTATCTATATCTGTGCAGAGCACAGCTGTTACTAACCTGTAGCACTTCCCCAGCCTTTGCACGTGCTGCAGAAGTAGCTCATTCTTTACGTCGTCCTTTGAGGCAGGTGAATATAGCTCTTTCCCTCCTCTGCTGTTTATCATTGCAGGGTGAGGATGGAGGGGCAGGTGGGATAAGAAGGCAGAGCTGCTGGACACCAGGATTTTGTCTGTCCCAGCAGATTAAAAAGGTTTCTTTTTAATTAAAAGGACTTTTGTCAAGAGACCTGGACCAGGCCTGGCTATGGGTGTCTTCATCTGTGTCTGAACTTTGTTAATCATGCTTCTTCCTCTGGCCCACAGCAGCAAATGGCTTCTCAAGCCACATGTTCTGGGACATCCCACAGCCCCAGCAGTGGGGGGTAGATGATAGAGAAAATGTATGTCGTTAACGTGATTCACTGAAGAGACTGTCCAGCAACTGGCAAAGCCCACAGTTCTCTAACAATACAAGATGTTGGTAGTAAAGTACAAGATGTTGGTAGTAATTCTGCTCTCTTTTCTGCCCAGGGCACTGCAACAAAACTTGGGCCTCTGCCTCGGATCCTGAGGGATGTCAACGCGGCACTCAGTAACCCAGCCTGTGTGCAGGTCTCGGTCACGGCCGATCACACCGCATCCACGCCTAATGCTGGCAACAGCATCTCTGCGGGGCTACAGAAAATGGTGATAGAGAATGACTTATCTGGGTAAGAGCATAAAAGGTGGCCTGGCCACAGACCGGGGAAATACTGATTATTCATCTACTGCCAAAGCCTGAGCACCTGCAGGGACAGGCAGGACAGGGTGTAGTGTGGAGTTGCCTTATCCATTGATTAGGCTTTCCGACTGCAGAACTGATACTGGATGTAGTTCAGCTCTGAATCTAGACAGAGCAGTAGGTGGTAGTGCATGGCTCCACGGTGGGTCGCCTGAGAGCTAAAATTGGGGATGTGGTTTGGGAACTCAAGAACTTGGCGGTTCTGGTCCCAGCTGTTGAGATATGGCTGCAGAAGCAAAACGTTCATCCTTTGAGGACTTGAGGGCTTGTTTGTGCTAACCTCAAAGTGATGGGTATCGCCATTAAGTTCATTAGGTCTCCGAGTATGCAAGATTTGTAGGATTGGGCTTACCCATCATTGTAAAACATAGGGTATATATGTGCTGAATTCACTGAGATCCAAATCTGGACATTCTATGAGAGCTGCCAAACTGTAGAGGCCCAACAATGAATTCCAGTCTACTCTGTCCAGTTTTTATAATACTGGGTGTTTTTAATGATGTGATGAGCCGTGATTCACAGACACCGTCACCTAACATACTTTTTGGCCTAGTTATGTAAGGAGTTTCATTCATGGGAAAGATGACTCTGTTGCAGACCTATAATGTTTCTGTTTGTGGAGAATGAAATGGAGCCCACACAAATGGAAAGATTGTGCTAGTAAAATAGTTTGTAAGTGGAAACTACATAATATTTAACAGTTTAATTAGGAATGAAAGGCAGCAATGGCACTGGACTTGCTTTAATCAGAGCTTTCATCTCTAATGTTTCCCAGCATGAGGTACAATTATTTAAATCTAATGGTATGGAGGATCTCTGACAATATGCTTTCACCCAAATACTTGCTTACAGTGCACCATCTTTGATCAGCAGTATATTCACATTAAGCTACTGCAAAGCTCTTTCTTCATATCCCCAAGAAATCAATATTGCATGAATGTCTGTTACAGCGGGAGGAATGGGTGGATAATTTTCAGTTGCTAGGCTTTAGCTCTGCTGTTAAGAGCTCTCTCTCTCTGACCCTTGGAGGCCTAGTGTGGATCAGGCCCCCACGGTGCTCCATTCTGTACAAATACTGGCCAGTGTGCCCTCAGGAGCTTACTGCCCAGGTACAGAGCAGGGGACATGAGAGTGGCATGGATACAGCCAGTTGGAAGCAGCAAGGTTGACAGCTTGATGAGCTGTCAGCGTGATGAGCAGATCCAGCCGGGGAGGCAGAGCCCCCGAGAGCGTGTCTGTGATGCCTCCTGCACAGCACAGCGCTCTCACCATGCAGCCGCACGCCTCTCACTCACCTGCCTACACCTGCCTGCTCCTGCAGGGCTGGCCCAGGGCTCCGCTGCACCCCTCCGTCCTCCCCGCTCCCCTTGCACTGTCCCTCCCCACAGGCAGACCTGGACGGGCCAGCCCTGCCTCTGCGCCCACAGGGGCTGGGTTATGTCCCCGTCCTGCACAGCTGCGCCACACTGATTTCTTCTGAGTGATTTCGTTTTTCTGCTCCAGTGCAGCATTCACAACTCTTCTTTTTTGTTTTGTTTTCCTCTCCTCTTCCTTATGCACTGACTTCCCCGCAGTCTGATAGATTTCACACGGTTACCATCTCCAACCCCTGAAAACAAGGACTTGTTTTTTGTCACAAGGTCTGCTGGGGCCCAGCCCTCGCCTGCCCGAAGCTCCAGTTACTCAGAGGCCAATGAGCCCGACGTGCAGATGTCTAATGGCAGCAAGAGTTTGTCCATGGTGGACTTGCAGGACAATCGGCTCTTGGACAGTGGGGCCAACGCGCCTGGCGCGGCTGACTCCCTCAATGACAGTCAGTCGTCCCTCGGGCAGTTGCAGGGCGTATGGACCGCACGGACTCAGCAGAACAGCGTGACGGCCATGGCCACCGTGCGCCGGGTGGGCCAGACCCCCACCACGCCGAGCGGTGAGAGTGCACCCGGCCGGCCCCAGCTGCTGGCACCCCTCTCCTTCCAGAACCCTGTCTACCAGATGGCCGCTGGGCTGCCGCTCTCCCCCCGCGGCCTGGGCGACTCCGGCTCCGAGTGCCACAGTTCGCTCAGCTCCCACAGCAACAGCGAGGAGCTGACGGCCAACAAGCACGGCTTCGCCGCCCCCGCCGCCAGCGAGGACTTCACCCGCCGGACAGGGGAGCTGGCCCGCCGGCAGCTCTCGCTGACGGAGAAGGGCGGCCAGCCCACCATGCCACGGCAAAACAGCGCGGGACCGCAGAGGCGGATAGACCAGCCGCCCCCGCCGCCCCCGCCTGTCACCCGGGGCCGGACGCCGCCCTCCTTGCTGAACACTGTTCAGTACCAGCGACCTTCCAGCGGCAGCATGATGTCCTCCTCGCCAGACTGGCCCGGCAGCGGGGCCCGCCTCCGGCAGCAGTCCTCCTCCTCCAAGGGCGACAGCCCTGAGATGAAGCAGCGCACGATGCACAAACAGGTGAGTTTGGGGGCTGTACCAGCTCTGGGTGTTGAAGGGGCCAGGCTGGGGTCAGCCCGCGGACTTGGAGAAGAAATGGGCCAGTGGGCATTGCTGCAATGGGAGGGGATGTCACTGTGGCTCTTGAGTTACCACATCAGTGCCGACCCCACGGTGGCATTGCATGTGGGGATGCACCTTGGCTCTTGCACCCAGCTTGGCCTGAGACGGAGGCCCTCCAGGGAAGGGGACACAGACCAGTGTTCATTCTCTGTGTTCCTCCGTTGCGTGGCATGTTGGCGTGTGACTGCCGCAGGGCGGTAGGTGGCAGAGACACGAGGGCGATGGCAGCCATGCCTCTGTCCTGCGCTACCTACCATCTTGTCACTGCTTTGCCTATCCATGCCCAGGCATTCATCCCATGCCATAGTCAACCCCGCGTCATCTCCCAGACTCGGACCAGGCCCTAATCTTCTCTTGTAACTAAGAGTCTCCCTGCTGCAGCTCCTGTCCCAGCACAGCCACGGCACTCCTGGACGCTCCTATTTGTTTGCTCTGCGAGCCCCTCCTGTAAGTGCTTCAAGGGAGGTGAGAGCAGTAAGGAAGGAGCGTGCTCCCCGTCGAGTGAAGTTCCTGCTGTGCAGAGCTCTGCAGTGATTCAGGTCCCAGACCACATGCTGGTCTGCGCAGAAATAAATTTTGCTATTTGTGGTGCTAAAATTGAAAGCGGTAGGTCACAGACCCAGGGCCCTCTGGTTTTCCTGGCACGGATAAATTGTTTTTCTAGTGCTCATTTATTCATTCTACATTTCAGAACTAACTCTGTAGAAAATAAACACAGTAGGGCCTCTCAGTGCCTAAAGGAAGAGTTTTAAAAGTAATGCAAACCCAGAGAATGTGGACAACTGGAAAGAGCTCGCTGAATCTCAGCCCAGACACAGTATTAAGGCACCTTTTCAGCAGTACGGTGTTGAAGGAGCAACAGAGTTGGGTAACTACCTTTCCTTTACAAGGCAGCTGTGGAGGCCTTTGTCAGTGCTGCCCATTGAAGGCTGTTTTATCAGCCCCATCTGGAGCTGTTTGGTGCATACGGTATTGATTCATAAGCGCTGACATTAGCAAGCATGCCATGTAGCAGCATTTGTATAATGTGGATCAATACTCATTAGGTGCAGAGGGCACAGAGCTCTGCAAGCAACAGCAGCCTGTTTGGTAGCAGTTTCCTCCAGAAAGGCAACCGTGAACTCCGGGTGACCTTTGGAAAGCCCTGGCCAAGTTGTGTTCGCAGCTCTTTCCTCCACCCACCCCTATTGTCCTCTCAAAGTTTCTCTCAAGACCTGAAGTCCTCAGAATGCCTCTCGTACCCTTAATCTGCACCTTTTACTTACGTGTTAGCAGCATCTGTAAACCATAATGAAACTGCTTGCTCACTGTTGGTGGTATTAAATGCTGTTTGAGAATAAAGAAATCCCATTTGGTGGCCATTTTAGTAGAAGTCCATGAACCTCGTTCCTGCCAGCCAGAAGCACTTCCTCTACTTCTGTAAGTTCATCCGCTGAACTGACTTCCAAACTGTCCCAGGCCAGATGACATGTCCTTTTTTACTTCTTCAGAGAAGGAAGAAAGAGGCGGAAGGACTCAGGCACAGTGGGCTGAGCACTGTTCATTGACATCCCTTACCAGTGGCCTTTACGCTGCTGCAATGAACCTGGGTGGCCACTGCTCCTTGGAGCCAGAAATTCTGAGCAGCCACCACAGGTGCAGTGCCTGAGCTGGAGATGTAAGAAAAAGCAGAAAGCCACAAGCCGGGGGAAGATTTATAGCAAGTGATGTTCATGAGCTGAGTCTGAAACTTCTGATTTAAAATTCGGGAAGTAGAAGACCAGGCTGGACGATGGCACGGGAAAGCCCGCAACCCCAGTGAGGTGATTAAACTAGTCCCCACTCCTTCCAAGTACAGAACCTCCCGTTCTGCTGCTTGCCGGTGACTGGGTTTCTCTACTGTCCAGAGGTTTGAATGAAGGAGAAAGTCCTTGACATTTCTGACTTGTTAACTTGAATTCCCTTGACCAAGTCATCCAGATCCCTTGTGTTCATCCAAGAAACTGTTTACTGCAGTTTATAATGAGCCAGGATGGAGGGGAAATAGCTGGAGATTCAATTCCTCAACCTTGTAATGTGGTTGGAAAATATTTAGGCAATGCCATTTGCAGTCCCTGCCCGGGCTAGGACTGAAAAGCAGCAGCCGTGTCTCTAGCTCTCTGACTGTAGAACAGCACTGCTCCTTGAGCTCCCATAGCTACATGAAGGAACCTAGAAATGAACTACTAAGATATTGAGCATTTAGACCTCTCCAGCATCGTAAGTGCAGTCTTAGCCAAAAAGAAGCCTTTCCAAGAAAGGCACCTGTGTGACCAAAAGTAGTGTTTCCGTTTTTCAGAGCTGGTTTTACCTGTACAAAAATCTCCACGGCGAGCAAAAGGACAGCTCAGTAAAAGGTGCTGAAGAGTTGAGTGAAATATTTGCTTGTGGAGTGAATATACCACGTCAAGCCACTCTGCCTGCAGCTCGGCGCCTTCTCACGTCATGTCCTGAGGTGACAGGACCTGCTCAGAAACCTGGGCCTGTTACATTCAGCAAGACCCAACTGCAGTGTGCCGTTCTGCGGGGTGGCACAGGGAAGACTTTGGCCTGTCAAAGGCTGTTTGACCTAAAATAATGTGCATATGCAGCACAGGAGTTGTTCTTACCCCCCAGCCCTGACCGCTCTGGTAGCTCAGACTCGTTCGTTGCTGTTTGAGCAGCAGGGGAGAGGGCTTGTGTGGAAGGAAATTCTCTCTCTCTCCAGCTTCATGACCATTTCTGTTACAGGTTTTTCTTTTGTCATGGTTGTATGTTTCATTGTAGGCCCCTTCTCCTGTGAACCCCAATGCCCTGGACCGCACTGCTGCTTGGCTTTTGAATATGAACATGCAGTTTTTAGAAGATGAAAGCATTGACCCAGATTCCAAGCACAGGGATAAGCTCAGGAATAAGGACGAGCTCAGCCAAGCAGAAAAGGTAAAACCTGATTGGATTGAAACAAGTTTCTAAATAGAGAGAGGATTTCCTTGAATGTCGTTCATCTGAGCACCCTGGGGACAAGGTGGGCTGTGTGGCAGGTCCCTGCCCAGGAGAGAGGGGTGTCAGGTTGCTCTTTGCCCCGCTCAGCCTCACAGGGCACTTCTGGGGAAGGTTTGGGAGGTTTTCACACACTCAGTGACTGGAATTACTCTCTGATGAAAGCAAATAAGAAAAACAGAAGCCAGGAATCAAGTGCTGGTGCTGCTCTGCAACAAACTCTGATGCCAGCCAGTGCCTGGTACTTCCCCTGTTCCTACTCCCTCTGGCTGCAGGGGAAGAGAGCTTAAAAAGTGAATTAAGCTCATCTATAAAAGTGATGGGAATATGGTACAGGCAGCCTCGTGCCTCACAACAGGGACTTCTAGCAAGAAGCAGTTTCCGTGTCAGAAGGCTGTAAACAGACCTAAACATTAAGTCCAGATTCTGGTCTCAGAGACAGCACTGGGGCCTAGGGTGACTTCACTGGTGCAGTGACATCGCCCTGAGCTTACGGCTGTGTCACGCAGACTAGGGCCCGACCAATCTGGGGATCTGTCAGGAAGTCAGTTCCAGAGTATTTGGTCTGAGCCCACTGTCCTGGAGGGGCCCTGTGCTGCTCATGAAACAGAGGGGTACTGCTCGTGTCCCCTCCTTCCCAGATGAGCCTTTGGTGGGACAAGTAGGGAAGAGACAGAGTAGGCCTGGCCAGGGGTGACAAACTAGGGTTAGGAATAAGGATCCAGCAGTCAAGAGCCAAGAAGATCCCATCTTTGCTGATTGCTGCTTCTGCAAGGTGCTTTCTCAGCAGCCTGGCTCTGCCAGGACCGCTGCAGTTGGGCACAGTTAGCATTTGGGATGTTTCCCCAATGTGCTTCTCCTCTGTCACACCAGCCATGTGTTAACCACCCAGTCCCACAGAACTGCAGACATCACCCTCCCTGAGCCTCTTTCCTGTTTTTCCAGCACAGGCACATTTCTAGTTTTGTTACGATAGCCTTCCTGTTCTCATTTTGTTGTGCTGTATCGTTTTGGGACTGTCACCTCTTAAATTCAAGCGAAATGCCAAAGGCAGGTAACGTGGGGGCTGGGAGGTGCAAGGCGACAGCTCCCAGCTGCCCCCGGAAGGGCATGGCAGAGTTTTGTGAGACTTCAGCCCATTTCTTACTAGCCAGCTCCTTGGGTATTCCAGTAAGTACACAGACGTGTACTGATCAGATGATAGCAGCTGACACAGAAAAATGTACAGGTTAGCATGCTTAGTGTGCAGAGATAGAGAAAGCTTGACTACCACCTAAGCAGAGACACCAGTAAGCAGCAAATCAAAGAGAAGGCGTTGTCAGACTGGTGCATTGTGCACTGGGTTATTGCTGCATTTAGTCACTGAAGGGCTTCTAAAAGGGTTTAGTGCTCATTCGAGTCTGCAATGGAGAACAACAGCGGCAAGCTTTGCTGTTGCAGTAGAACTGGAGTGAGGTGAAATGCTGAAGGACCACACACTAAGAAATGTGTGCTGGCCTTCTCCAGCTCACACCTGCCAGCTCCCGCAGGCAGGCAGATGGCCCTCCGGTATGGACACGGTTCAGGCCAAGCATTGTCGCTAATCCCCTTCCTGGCACCTTTTCCTGTGAAACGGGCTCAGCTTCTACCAGGTGGGCACACACAGGGACTGCTCTTATTTCCGTGCCAGCCCAAGAGGCCACTGCCCCCAGGACGTGCCAGGTTCACCCCATCCTGTGCGGGAGGGTCTCGCCAGCACAGGCCCTGCTCAAGGTAGATGATGGTAGGATTACAAACTCTTGACAGTATTGCAGCCAACCAGTCCCTGCCCCAAGTTCAGAGGGAGCCTCCACCCCCCCAAGAGCCTGCTGTCTCATTCCCATGCAGCATCTTTTGTTACTTTGCTGTCATATCAGTCACTGACATTAAAGATCACCATTAGCATAATCTCTCTCCCCATTACTGTAAAACATGAATGGTAACCGAGAATGAGACAAGTGTTCTAGAGACAGGAGCGACTGCTTCAGTCTCTGAGGCCTCTGCTACTATCTTTTGAGCTCACTTATGCTGCTCCTATTTTAAGGCTAGGGTAGGTATTTAATCTTTCCTGTTCAAGCAACTCCCTTCTGTCTGATGTTAGTGCTTCTGTGCAACTCTATGGGTGTTCGTGTTACCTCATCGCTCCAGGTTATGTGTGCAAACTGTGTCGTTTCAGTGCCGCAATAAAAGCTTTGCTAAAGGAAAAAAACGGACGGATCTGTGGTGTCTGTCCCTGCCCAGGCAGATGGAGCTCAGAGGTCCTGCCCATCTGCCAGCCATGGCTCGAATACTTTGGCAATTCAGGAAGACCATCAGCATCAGAAATGTTCAGTGCTTGGGAGTTACCATTACTTTTGCTGTCAGCCAGTCAGTGGCGTGATACTAGGAATGCAGCGTGGGTTTACATGGGCTGGTACATAGGCAGCAGCCTGGCTGTGTTCCCTTCTCACAAGCTGATCTGCTGGTGAAACTCCCCAAAACTGGGATACAACCAAGTCCATCATTTGAGTGCTTACACACGTGGCAATGGCCAGAGGGGAAGGCCATATTTTCAGCTAGCCAAGTCAAGACATAATTAAGTGCATTTCTGTCACCTCATGAATAACACTTGTAGCTTTGTAACAGACTTCATGACTCACATGGAAGTCTTTTTCCCATAGCTAACTCTTTAAAAGCAGCTTGTCAAATTGTCAGCGGCATGTTAATTCTAAAGTTATTCCAGTTGAGATTTTTTTTTTTTTTAAAAAGACAGTTTCCAAAGATTTTTTTTTTTTTTTTTTTTTTTTTAAGTTAAAGGGGGGGGAGGGGGGTTGTACAGATACGAAATTTTTCCTTTAGCAAAGCAAGTTGTACTGAATGCTGTGCTTCTGCAATAGCTGAACCCAGTTTTACTGAGTTAGAAAGCTCTTAATTTTTTAAATTGCTTTAATGTGATTATTCTGCTGCCGATTTTTAGCTTCATCTGAATGAACAGTACAGTGGTGGGGTCTTGGCTTCACGCAGCAGCTTTTCTCAGATTGAACCCTGGTTTGACATCTGATTGTGGTGTTTAAAGTCCTGGGCCCCGAAAGGCAGTAGTGCTCACTGCCCCCGCTCACGCCAGTGAGTTGCCCTCGCCTTGCTGAAGGGCGAGCGCTTTGTGCCGAGACAGCAGTGCCTACGTCTGTCACTGCTGCAGAGCCTGCTGCCTGGCAGGAGGCAGGCAGCACTAACAGCTCGTGCTTGGCTTCCAGCATGTCCAAAGCACCCACCCTTATCGTTGTAGACCGAAGAGCTCGTGTAAACCCAAAATCCCACCAATGCAGCTTCTCCTGCCTGTGTTTAGCCCTGCGCTGTTAGTGTGAGGAAGATGCCAGATGCGTTTGCCATTCACTCACTCTAACCTGCATTCCCCATGTGAAATGCTAGACTCTGCTAACAACCCATTCTCTGAACCTGCCAGTGACCTGCCCGCCCAGTGGAACGCAGCATCGCTCCTAGCGCAGTGTGGAGAAGACTGAAGAGGAGGTGTCGGCAAGCGGGGTTATCTGATACGGGTTTGCAGCTAGTCTAATGCAAGGAGAGGGGCATAATTGGGTTATGGGGAAACCCTGGCAAGGGCAAAGCCCTGCTAGGTAACGTCACATGTGTTCTCTCCTCCTGTGTCTGTCCTTGCGTGCTGTAGTACCAGCAGGACCTAGTGGTGCTGCAGGACAAGCTTCGCATCTCCAACAAGAAGCTGGAGGAATATGAGACTCGCTTCAAATGCCAGGAGGAAACAACGCAGAAGCTGATGCTGGAGTACCAGGCCAGGCTGGAGGAGAGTGAGGAGCGGCTCCGGAGACAGCAGGAGGATAAGGAGATCCAGATGAAGGGCATCATCAGCAGGTACAGGGGAGATGGGAGTGCTGGAGATGACAGTAAGGCACGCAGCCTGGCTAGTGTTAGAGCTGATCCCCACCTAGGAGAAGCACGTTTCTTTGGAGGTGCAGGCAGGTTTCCCATGTGCGTTTTCCAGCATTTATTTACTCCTGCCCTTCTGGGTTACAGCCCCTGCGGGAGATTTCAAGCTCTGACGCTTTGAGTCGTGTGTCCCCCGCCCCCATCAGTGTTACCTGGGACAAGGAAAAACCCTGACATTTTCCTGATTGACAAAGACAAAACTTCAGGAGGGGAGAGCTGGCAGCCTGCCCCAGTTCTCGAAGGCTCTGGCAGGCTTGCTCTTCTGTTCATATAAGCGCTAGATGTAAAGATCAAAATGTTCCTTTCCTGACGTTTCGCTGAAGATCTCATCACCATCCCATTACTCCTAGTTTTTTCCCACCCAGTGGGATGTGGTGTTTACATTTGTCCAGCACATACACTGTTCCAGTGCAGCTAGCTTCACCTTTACCTGAGCCAAGCCAACTTAATGCTTTTAATCAGCCCATATAAATGGGTCAGCCTTCACTGTTCTGTATCACTTAAGCTGTGGGACAGTCTGCTATAGAGAGCTCTAGAGAAGACTAAGAGCCAGAAGAAAGACTGTTTCTAAACTATTGGTTTGTGTGTAAGAAGAGGTAGTGCCAATGACTCTGTGTCTCCTTTGTGCTCGAGTGCACAACTATGGGTCCTGGGAGCATCTCTGTGTGTGCCTCAGCGTTGCAATTTCAGATGAGATGGTTTGACCTGGTATGGATGATGGGGGCTGCTATGTGAGGCCAGTTCTATCTGTAGACTAGCTTCTCTGGTATTTCACATCTCTTCCTGTGTATGTGCTTCAGAGATGTGCATCACCTCTTTGCTTCCTTGTTGTCAAGGACTAAATGAAGACATGATCTGTATCATTCACTCTAGGTGGTTGATTTAGACGTGTATGAGACTAGTATCTGGGCTTAGCAGATGTGTGTGAGACTAGCACCTGGGCTTAGCAGAGCCCAACAAATCTAATTTTTTTCTTGTCTGTTTGGCTACCAGACTGATGTCAGTTGAGGAGGAGTTAAAGAAGGACCATGCAGAAATGCAGGCTGCCGTGGATTCCAAGCAGAAGATTATTGATGCACAGGTGAGTCCCCGATACCAGGGTGAGTCTGCCAACATGCAGCCTCCCTGCCATGCAGCAGTGCCAGCTCAAGCACGGTGAGACTGTGCGCATGGGTGAGTCAGCACCAAGCTGCAGTCAGTGACAGAGCCGGTCAGACTTCAGCAGGATGCGATTTACTGTCACAGCATTTGCATTCGTACAGCTGTTTCCAGCCTTGGAGCTTGGCAGGTGACAGAGAGGATGGGGGAGGGGGGCGGGAGGTTTGTGGAAGGATCATGCCCACATTTCAGTCAGTTCGTGGAAGGATCATAGCCTCGTTGGCTCA
Source organism: Pandion haliaetus (assembly GCA_013401275.1). Taxonomy (NCBI): domain Eukaryota; kingdom Metazoa; phylum Chordata; class Aves; order Accipitriformes; family Pandionidae; genus Pandion; species Pandion haliaetus. Next base: position 42,836 of record VYZV01034870.1, on the reverse strand, counting down.
GTCTGAGGTCCCCAGAGCTTTGCTTGGTGCTTCATGTTCCCGTTATGCTTGCAGGACCTGGGTACAAGGAACAAACACAAAGCCTAGCCAGAGCAAAGCCAAAGTGTTTTTTCAGCCTTTGGGTTGTGGCTTGCAGGATTGGGAAGCACAGTTATTGCTATAGATTACAATGGCAGAGGAGTGTCGGATGATGGGTGCAAAAGACTATGCTTGGAAAAGAGAATCTGAAAATACGGTCCCTAATCTTTTAATTTGTCTTGGCAGAGATCAGCAATCTTCTCAGCAGCTAGGCCTTCCTACAGGTTGTGGCTAGGTGATAGTATATTCTAGGCTTACTCTTAACAACCCTATTAATCACTTGTGAGTCACTACTCATGACTAATTTACTGTATAGCTAATTAAAAAGGAGATGAGACAGTAGTAACTTTGTAAAAAGAATCACTGTTTTTCTGTAGAGTAATTTGTTCAAAACTAGTAAATCATCATACTCCCTTCCGCACTCCAGCAAAGCCTAGCAGATACAGGGGCGTCCGCAAGGTGCAAGCGGTGCAGACTGCAGCCTGCCAGCAGCTCTCGACAGGCCGTCCTGTCTCCTGCCATTTTCTGTGTCACATGTGAGGCTTTTACCATGAGGCAGTCTAAACTGTTCTCTTTTTGTCACCTCAGGCTGTACAATAGTGTTAGATATGTTCATACACGGACCTTCAAAATTACACACAAGCAAACTACTGTGCCCCTCTGAGTTGGTTCTGTTCCTTCCTGCTAAGGGCAGACAGCGAACGACGATGACTTACTCAGGGTCACAAAGAGCAGGAGTGGCAGAATCAGGCTGCAACACAGAAGCTCTTGCTCCCCTCCTCATGATACTGTAGTTGGTGAGAGTTCCCATCAAAGCCATCCTGGGAGGCCACAAGTCATTTGGACTATTCATTTACCCTAACAAAATCAAGTAAACACTGACAGGAATAACTATCTTGGGAGAGCTTGGTTTTAGAAAAGGAATCTTGTAATCTTTGTAACAGCTGCAGTTAGAGCAAACAGTACAGTTGATTTCTGTATAACTGAAGAATTAGAGAAACTATGTTATCTGCATTTTCTTCAGGATGCTAAAATGAATTTAGCTCATTGCACAGGCAAAGTACATTTGTGGCCCTGCTAATAGCAGTGGATTTCAAAAAATGGCTGCACTTCTTCTAGCACTTAAAAAAACCCCACACCTAAGAATGCCAAAGAGAAAGGTCCGGGTCCAGGAGGCCTCTGGGTCGCTGTGTCAGGACAAGCGCTGGCATCACAGAGGGACAGGTCTCCGTGCCTTTCCACTGACTGTTCCCCTCTGCCTGTTTGTTTGCAGGAGAAACGCATTGCTTCATTGGATGCTGCCAACGCACGGTTAATGAGTGCCCTTACTCAGCTGAAAGAGAGGTACAGCATGCAGACACGTAATGGGATCTCCCCCACAAACCCAACTAAATTGCAGATTACAGAGAATGGAGAATTCAGAAACAGCAGTAATTGTTAACCCGTGGAGGGCGCTGCCGCAGGAGAGGAGGCCTGGCCAGAGAGACCGTGCAGCAGCAGGTGTGAGCCGCGGCTTCAAAGAACGGCTGCTCTCTCCCCCCAGAGAAACCAGCTCCTTACTGCGGACGGCGCGCTTGACTGAGCCTTTGTGGGAGATGCTAATGCCAGCACATTGAGGGGACGGAAAGATCGAGTGTGAGATGAGTGGCATAAGGAAATAACACATATTTGAGAATCGCTGTCACTGTTGGATTTAAATCAGTGTTTAATGTTTAAACAAAAGTAACCTTTTCCTTCTAAACTGCCCAAAGGATATGCCTCACCCCTCCCAGCAAGGAATAACGTCCTTGGCATTGCAGTAAACGAAATAAAGGGAGCTGGGCAGAGCCTGCAGCAGGCGATGGCCCAGTAAGTCCAGTTAAAGTGTGCTGCTGGATGTAGCCGTACGAGGGATGGCAGCAAAGCTTGGCCCGCTCCTCCTGTGACTCCTCCTGGAGCACAGCCCTCTCCCAGAGCAAACCCCGAGCTGAGCCCAGCCGTCTTTGCTCACGTGGCTTTTGTGAGGCCACTGACTTTTACAGCGGGTGACTGTCCCCGGGGCATTTACGCAGCTAATTAGTGTTTAATTAACTCCGCCCATATAGGGAGCACAGTCCAGATGACAGGTCAGGCAGCACGCACTCTGTGCGATGTGGTAGCCAAAGGGGTGCTGCGTGGGGAAGCACGGCGGCAGGGCAGTGGAGAAGGGCATGACTGGGACTGCTGGGACTGCTGGGGGTCCCTGGGCAGCCCAGGGGAGCAGAGCAAGGCCAAGGCTCTGGCACGCAAGTGGAGGGAGGAGCTGGCACCTGGTGAATGGCGGCTTGATTCCTCTCTACAGCTTCTGCTCTCTCACAAATCATGGGGAAGAGTCTTTGTAAGCAATAGCCCCAGGGCGCTGTCCCCACACGCGTACTTCTAGCCACAGAATAAAGTAAATGTTGCCTGAGCTTGGTCCCCGAGCTGTGAATGAGGTGCAGGGGCTGGATTTCCTAGTGCCCGTTGCGGTAGAGGGGGAGTGAGGGGCTACATGCAACAGCCAGCTTCTTGCTTGACAAAGGGTTCGTTGTGGGGATGTAATGCTCTGTGCAGAGATTTTTACTATTTCTGGGGAGAAAAAACAAAGAAACAAGAAAAAGCCCTGAAGAACCATGAAGATCGGTAATTGTATTTCTTTTCTTTCACAGTATGCATTAGAAAAAAAAAGATCCCATTTTCTGGAATACTGTCCTCTTTAAATTGGGAATGAGCACTGCATGGAAATTAACCGGCTTGAAGAATGTAAAACATGGTCATAAGGGAGTAACCAACAAGAACAGCAGCCACCACCGAAAGCCCCCTTGTCAGGAGCACTGTGCAGGCATAAGCCAGGATTAGACTTTCCTAACTGCTGAAACACGCAGATTCGGCACATTCAGACACGTTGTGCTCAGCGGAGGGGTCACCTCCTTAACGGGGGATTGTGCCGCTGACCTGCCGCCACGGTGTGTTTGTTGGTTTGTGTTTTTTTAAGTTAGTACTTCATGACTCCCTCTCTCAGAGCAGGTCACTCGTACCAAGAGCCAGAGAGATTTCTCTGAGATACGGATGACAGTGTACAGTGTACAGGACATCTGCCTATTTCTCCCACTAAAGTTTAATACACTGCTCAACGCCTGTCCTAGCTCCTCCTGCCATGTGTAAATGTACAGTCAAAGGGACTAGGATGTTCACTGAGCTCTGCACAGCTTAGGTACCGTCTCCAGCCTCACACTACCTAGGCTGCCTGAGCAGGACACTGTTTGCCAGTAAGCTCCGCACTGCCATGCTGCCCCACAGCCATAAGGCTCATTAACAGCATTCTTCCACACGCAGTTGTTTTCAAAATTAAAGATGCTTTTTTTCCTAAACGTTTTTCTGTTCCCTGGAAGGCCTGGGCCAAGCCCGGTGCGGCTTGGTCCTTGGAGGAGTGAACGTGTTGCACTGAGGTCTCCACACCCCGCCAACGCCTGCAGAGTGGTGCAGTCACACAGCAGACCCCAAACGGAGCTCCTCAGAGAAAAGTAATAACTAAGTATTTATGACAAGTACAGTCACCTTTGAATTTTGGAGACTAGCACAGATGGCTTTGAAGAACCTCACAAAACTGACACGGTTACAACTGGAGAAAGACCCAGACAGGTTAGGAATATACAGGGTACTGTGAACCGTTGGGTACGTACACTTAACATCTGCCATTGTCTCAGAGTCAAACACATTATAAGAACCCTGCAAAAAAAGACTATTTTAAACCACTGTTGCCCTGAGATGTATGTTTAGAGCTGGTTGGTTTTGAGTTCCAAAATACTTGTGTTGCGCGAGACGGGAGTTTTTCAAGACAGAAGTAACATAGAGGAATGGAAACACTAACAGGGCATGGGGGCAGGCGCCCCACCAGCAACATGTTTCCATTCATACACGGAAGTAATTTTGGGATGCAGTCAGTGCTGGAAAAAAGAAACAACCACAGAACAATTGTTTAGTACTGAAGCTAAGCACAGTACATCTTAATCTTCTCAACCGCAAGCCAAGGCACTGCTCCCCCCCCCCCCCCGCCCCGATCTGTCAAAAAACTCCTGGTTA